>OOFH01026531.1:1790-27920 GCA_900323355.1 Merlangius merlangus
ACGGCAGCCCCTCCTCGCAGGTGAGGCAGTAGAGCCCCGCCCCCAGGTCCAGGCCCTGCCCTGTGATAGGTCGAAACGAAAAGGGGAGGACGGGGACGGCCGTTAGCAGCGTGTTAGCGTTAACAGACGTTAGCAGTATTATGGTCTGCATTTATCCTTGATTCGATTTTCAATGGCAATAAGTAAGAGGTTAAGGAACTCTTTTTCTTTCAGTTTTACAAATTTTAATAATGAAATACTAGCAGTATAGCACAATTGCAATCTGAATGACGGACAGTTAAATCGTACCCAAGTCAAGCCCCGCCCCCAAGGGGGAGTCGCCCAGCAGTTGGCCACACCCCTTGCAGTAGAGGAAGGAGGGGAAGGCGGAGTCTGTGGTCCCCGAAGGGTCCTCCTCCACGCTGAGGGAGAACACGCTCAGTCCTGAGCACGCACACACGCACGCACACACACACACACACACACACACACACACACACACACACACACGATTAGATGACTTTATCATGACTGAAAGCATGAAATTAAAAAGGGCTTTTTGGAGTGCTTTAAAACATTAAAGTGACCAGCACAGGAACAGGGAAAAATAAAGTATCCGTCTTACTGTCCAGACTAATTGCACTGCACTCATTATTCATCATCATTGAATGTTTGGCACAGGCACAGAACATTTTACAATGAAAGCATTGAGCCATGAGTTGAATGAGGGACACCTCAACAAAGCATGTAGATGTTGTGAGAGTGAACACTTTTCCTTTTGTGTTTAAATAGGGCCTCGAGGGAACTGGAAAGCTTTGGCAACACAGAAATGAAAGACAGCTACCGACTCATCCCTTGCTTCCAACGTGTAAACAAACTGTAAATCCAAATGGGTTTAAATAAACATCATGGTGTACATGGCCATCTGAGGATTTTGGTCCAAACATGCTATTGCAATGCGGTGCATTTATTTTCAGAATAGCAGTGACTTGGCTCGTTGATTGTGAATTCTGAGGTCAAACAGAGGCTGTTGCCATGGATGGAACATGTTGCTGTTGAATTCATAAGAAGCAGCTGATGGATTTAGTGCTTTTGTAACAAAAAGTCAAAGCTGTTTGCTCCAATAACCTTCTAACTATGAGGCTAAACCCCCCCCCCAAACTGAGGACTTCTACAAACTACCTAACTAATGAAACCAACATGTCATGCAGAAGCCAAAACTTCAAACGGGGATAAGGAGCTGCCTTTAAATGCACTCACATTTTCTATTACGAGGAAAGGAAGTGGAAGCTTGGGTGTTCCTCTGTGGTCTACACGCCCACTCCATCAGGCTTCACCGGGCCCCTCACTAAACCGACAGCCCCATCGTTCAAAGCCGTTTCCCGGGCGGAGACAGCTAAGACCAACGTGTTTGGTTACACTTTAATTACTGCGTCAGTATCTCATTTGAGAAGGACAGTCAGGACAGTCGTATGACGCTGGGTAACGAGGCACTCCAGAGGCCTATCGCATATACCGTTCCAACTTCCAAATGCAGACGCCAAAGAGCGTGGCCCATTAATAAGACCACTAATACACACCCCTGACAGCTCACAATGTGAAGGCTGTGTTCACATGATCTGCCAACAATAAGCGGTTTCCTTTTGCTCAGCTAGACTGAAGTGTCCAAAGATCAGCGTCAGTCTTTTTTAAAGCTATGGTCTTACACAGATCAATGCCTCAAAAATACAAACCCAGCAAAGCAATCCAATAGACTATTCATCAATTTAGTATGTGTGGATAAAGACAACATAGTGTATCTAACTTAGGTTCTAAATTTAAAAGACCATCACGTACAAGAGTCTGGAGACCAGTTCTTTCCTATTTAGTGAGATTTAGTGTCTAAGTCTTAGCTAAAAGTTTCTGGATACTATTCTGTAGCCTATCTGAAGGCTTGAATGAGCAATCTACCTCAGCCCTATATTCCAACCTACATTCACTGCAAGTTGCTTATGAGTGTCTGTGCCTAAATTGTATATTAAAATGATGATGAATTATCCTAAACTATATCTACACGTATAATGGTCATTGCATGTACCATACTGGTTGACATTAGGTCCAACTCTTGACTTACTTCCATTTGAGTTGCGTTGACCTACATCCCACACCAGCAACTGGTTAGCGGAAAATCAGTAAAAAAAAAAACAGGGTCTAGGGGATGGAGTGCAGTGTTGTGTGGTTTTATGTGTGCTATACCAAATGATCTAATGCTCCTTCCACCGCTGGTGTCTAATGGCTGGCATCTGCTGGGTGGGCTCATTCCATCCCAGAGCGCCAGGGCAACTCTGTAGAGACATGCGATACCACTGCAGGCCTGCACAAATTGGGCAGCATTGCACAAACCAAAGCACGCCCCCAGCCTCCCATCCCTGCTCCCAGGCGAGCCCTTGCCAGGCACATCCTTGAAATCACTGTCATCTGTATAACTTTGGCTGACACACATGTTCATCTCAGCGAGAATGCATCTGTGACGCCGTGAGTGACACGGCAATTGCATGGATGACTGGAAGAATGCTGGATGGATGGATGCATAGATAGGAAGGGCAGGGAAGGATGGATGGATGTATGGATGGATTGAGAGATGATTGCAATGATAGAGGGATGGCTGGATGAATGGATATGTATTTGGATGGATGGACAGATGTAAGGATGGCTAGACAGATAAGACAGAATGAAAAACTAAAAACTGGACGGATGGATGGAAGGGGGCCCTGCATGTAACCTCACAGTGATCATTTAGTTCCACAGCCTAATTAATGAAGAGGATTTCAACGATTGACATTGGGTTGCTGGTAGTAGGACCTGTGATGAACTACTTTGGTCACAGTTTAGAGTGATCATTTTCACGTTGAAAATGGCAACATGTAAATTGGTACAATGGTTTTGGTTGTGTTTTGGTTAACTCTTACAA
Organism: Merlangius merlangus; assembly: GCA_900323355.1. Taxonomy (NCBI): domain Eukaryota; kingdom Metazoa; phylum Chordata; class Actinopteri; order Gadiformes; family Gadidae; genus Merlangius; species Merlangius merlangus. The sequence continues at coordinate 4,720 of OOFH01026531.1, forward strand.
TATAAAACCCTGCTTGTGTATCATATGTATAATTGTTATGCACATGGTGGACACCATATTATCTACAAAAATATCAACAAGCAGAAACAGAAAGGATACAGCACACAACTAATGCAAGCTAATCCTAAAATCGTAATTTCGGTAACATGCCAACTAATAACTTGGGCTTTAACTTAGAGGTTCTCATGGCATCCGTCAGTGTGTACATAGTGCAAGAGCACCAACGGACAAATACACAATCATAAAAGGCTAACAACATTGATCTACTCAAGATAAGATCAGGAGATGCCCAGTGTAGCCTGGCACCGACATATTAAATAAGCTAATCATGACCTCCCATAATGGGTGCCAAGTGCCAACGCCATACATTGTCTGAGGGCCACAACACCAGTCTTGTTTGCCAATAGCCTTCTTCCCCGAGACAAGAGTCAAGCTGCTCGCACAACAGGAAGAACTTTGTCTCCGTCAGCAGGTTGCTCAAATTAATTCTGGGAGTTCAGCCGCGGCATACCATTCCCCGTTCCCAGACACCCCCCCGCCGCCCGCTCCTTCCCACCCCCACTCGCTGACCCACTGCTCGAGAAACAAAGCTCCAGGAATGTCTGCTATGCAGGGCTGCAGCTTCACGACACCTGTCGGGAAGACTACACAGGCCATAGTAGACACCTCCACACCTCAGGGCCCTCCCCAGGAATGGTGATTGGTGAATGGTCTGGTGATAAACCTACTTGCAAAAATGCAACACAAATTATGTTTAAAGGATAACTTCAGGGTTTTTCAACCTGGACCCTATATCACATAATTTTGGGTAAAAGTGAAATTGGTCTAGTACTGAGCGAAAAATGCAGATGTGAATTTTAACCATTAGGACCATATTAACGACGTGCCAACCAATGTACCTCCTCTGAAAGTGCTTTTTTTTGCCGCTGCTCAGATTATTACTAAAAATGTCAGAAAACATTTGGGAAAGAGACCCATACCAGAAATACAACTTTTTTTTCTTTACCTTTCGCTTGATCTGGTCTGATTGTTATTTCGGTTATTGGGCTTATTGGCTTGCAGCTGTCTTCGCTGTCAGAGCCAACATTAGTACAAGCCAAGCCACACAAGTAATGAGCAACACTCATTTCACCTACAATACCAATTCCCAAAAGGGAGAGAGACTCAATGTTTGTTTTGAACGCAAGAGATAGGCCACCATTTTCCTCTAGTGTACGTGTAGTAAGGACTAACTAGGATACCCCCGGGGAGATGGCAGAAAAATAAAGAAAGGAGCAGCAGTACTGAGACTTCACTGGCACCAGGTTACACTGCAGCAATGTTCCTCGCCGCCTAGAGAGAGTATGGTGCTTAAGAAGGTCATCCCATCACTCTCTCTCTCTCCATCTCACACACACACACACTCACACAAAACCAGAGCACAACAGACACTCGGCAAAATGAAACTGAAACTGTACATATCAAACATATCAAAGAGCTGCATGCCATTTATAAAACCACCGAGACAGCATTATCAATCAGATATTGATTGCAGTGAGACAATCTGAGAAAAAGTCAGGTCAAAAATTATTCTGTCAAAGACAAAACTTGTTTTATGTACCAAACATCATATTTATACATGTTTAGTGGCCACCTCCCTAAAAGGTGAATGCAGTCCAAATGCACCCATTGGATTGCATTCACAGGTAAACTACCTGGTACAGTGCTCCATGGTAGAGCACACAACTGATTTACAAAGAACAAACAGGTCTTAAACATGTGACTGGCGACAGCAAACATTACACACTACATTTCACGCACGCACATGCACACGCACACACAGACACACACAGTCATATATTCGAAGTTAAATAAATACGTCATGAGTCTAAACTTTGAAAGAGGATGTAGCCTAGCAGTGTTGTAATGATGTGGGTGTGACTGGATTTAAGTGTATGCTTTATGAAAGTTTAATAGGAAAGTATTGGACTTGTTTTAAACGTCGGTGGCGTTGTTCCCTTATTTTTGAATTAGGCTACAGCACTTTCTGGTCTATTTGATTATTCGACTGTGCGGTCAGCAGAGGTCACTTTTTTCAGTTTAACGAGGGCGTTAAAATGACTATTAGTATATTGTTCCCGTTATACATAAAAACGGCATACTATGGGAGGTAGCTAAATGCCACCTTCCCATCGCAACATTGAACTGGACGTAACTTTAGTGAAGACAGTGTTGGTACTCACTATCGCTTCGGGCGTTGGTGCGGAATAGCCTCTTGTCGGTCTGGAATTCACTTAAACGATTCCTTTTTTGTGGGAAACCCGTCCTTATCAAGTTAGTACTTTACTTAGAGGGCGTGATTTGTTATTAACTGTTGCTCAGTCAATAGCAATGCTTTCTGTCTATCTAGTGAACAGTACCTTTCAAAACGAAACGCCTGTCCGTGCCATAATACGGGAGATATAGTCATCCATACAAACGCTGTTTGGAGATCAGGTTTTCACCACAATACAATGGTCGTGGTTGGATACAAGAAAGTAGAAAGCGGCTCCGGGATCAGTGCCGGGGGGCGTCCCGACGTAAGCTTCCAGGCGTTACTGTCATTGGTCAATTTATTTTTAAGGCGTTACTAAGTAATTCTATTGGCTCTTTGGATAGTCAATCATATTATGTTCGCCAGAAGGAAGTCTTTCTCTGCATGACCAAACTTGTGCCTAAATGTTGATTATAAAACACACACGGCAATATATTTTGACGAATATTATGGTGGTGCATTTAAAGTTTAAACTAATTAATATAACCAATGTATGAAACATCTTGGAAGCTATTATATTAGTACAAATGGATGTGAATTGATATAAGACAGAACAACCACAATCTAAACCTTATCAACATGGTAAACTGTTAATAAACGAACACAGCTCGAATTACTTTCGGCATGTTCCTTCAGTTGCGTTGAACAGGTGAGTTCAGTTACGTTGCTTGTAGCAAAATGGTTCAATAGCTTCCCCTACCGGTTAAGAAGAGGATGAGAAAAATAACAAGGAAGGTGCATTTGTGTCGTAATTGATGCAACCCCTCTGAATGGTACAAGAAACCCAACAGTAGGACATTTTTAAGAAAAAGATCTGCCATTTGTAAATTAATTAGGAATATAATATTACTTGAAACTAGCGGCTTGGGAAAACACCTACGATATCAAGGTAAATAATAAAGGCTAAATAAATGTTATGTAGCCCCGAAACATTTTGTATGTAACGTTCTGAATGGAGAATTATGTGACTTGCAGTTCCATCATTGATATTCTTGACCATGAATTTATAATAAGGTACTTCAACAAGCTACAGGTCACAGGGCAGGCAAGGGCCTTTGGTTATTTTGTTTCATGATAGGCCTAATTGGCCTTGATTTGTGGACAAAAGAGGTTGCGATTCAGCATTCGAACACGATGCAATGTTGGGCTATGGGCCTTCTAATCTTTATGGAAAATCTAAACAAAAATGCACACACTCAAACCAACACGCACAAACGTTGCTTTGATTATATGTGTTGAAGTTGCCGTGATTTTTTTGCAGTCTAGTGTATTTAAATATGTATAGAACAATACGAAATATCTGGTGACTGTATGATAGGCCTATACGTTGTCACCGGTGGAGATGGTTGTACTGGCTCTTTCGCTGCCTGCTTATCTCCTTTCTTCGTGCTGTCTAGGCTACTTTGCCATTTCTTTCTATTTTATTTTTTACTCCTATTAGGCCTACTCATTCTTAAACGCATATCTGTTAGCGTTCACAAAAGTGAATTGTATGTTCGTCTATAAACTTTGGTTATAAGGGGATCTATTATAATATAATGCATTGATAGACTTAGATCTCAGATTGGTGATAATAAAGTATCACCACCAGGTGTCGCAAGAGATTAAGTTATGAAGTATCATGGGCATGTTGTTATGATGATTTGATATAAACTTGAATTTATCGTATCGTTTTGTCGTGATGTATATGATGCAGTCAATTAAAAAATACAATCGAAGTAACCATGTGTTTTTTTTATAGTCAATTGCAATTACATTTGATCACGCTCCGACTGTTGGTGTCGGACAAGTGAGTGGAGAATTGCAGATAAAGGTTGCCAGGACAAGAAAAATACGTAATTTCAGAAATCATAGTCTGGTATGATTGCTAAATTAAATAATACAAAAACCAACCCCGCCGAAACTTAAACGTAATTAGTAGAATTATCCAAGTATCACATTTTTTATGGATTTGATCATTTACATGTCAAATTCAAACAAATGTATAGCATATGTGTTGCATTGGGAGATAGATTCACGTCTCTAATATATTTAATAAAGAGTGGAAGTGTACTGGTTAATCTTTAAAGAAAATATATTTGAAATCCAATTCGAATCAAAGTAAATACATAACCCCTCTAAAGTGCATAAAATAGTGTTATTGCATATTGTTATTGGTTTCCTTTCCTGGCAACCCAAGATGCAGCTCCAGCTTCACGGCTCGGTACCGAGAGAAGGGTAGTCGGTGCGGGTGGGAGATGGACTGAGTTAGGGCGCTCTTCCGACTAGCAAAGCTGAGTGCGTTGAAATACACACAGCTCGGCTGAAATCATTGGCGATTCCTGGTGACTGAAACCACACGAAAACATAGTACCATTGCCAATCTTTCACATCCCACTCCAAACACACTAACACGGCATTGATGGTAATGTATGCAGGGAAACAACCGAGACTCGGCGATGGGTAAACATGTTTTTTTTTACGACTTATTACAGATTTTCCTTTTCCTCGTAGATGCGCTTTGACAATCCGCCATTTTTATTTAAACCAAAATAAGTGTCTTGAAACTTGAACATTTGGCTGTTTACCTGACTTTTACCTAGTGTGTCATAAATTATGTTTTCGCCAGTATCAATAACCATTTTATTTGTATTTGCAGGTGCGACCGAAGAGATTCCCAGCCCTATCAGGTACTTGTTAGCTCCCTAGCTCAACAGCTAGCACAAACAAGATTAAAATGGACACTCTAGTTCAGGCTTCCAGAGAGCACCACAGGCCCCAGACAGTGCGGAAAATACACCGAAAAGTAGCTCGTTTGGCTTCACGTGAACCTCTGTTGTGCTGATATGTCTGCTTTTCAACGATGATGAGCAGAATAAGGCACTGCAAACGCCGCTATCCGTCGAATCCGAAGCTTTTGAAAATGATATTGACTAGTTTTATTGAAGCTTTAAGCTAACGTCAGCCTGTTAACATTAGCTTGCCTGTTAGCCGGACCGATTGGGCCTATACGCAATCTATCGTAAGAACAGAGCGAATATCAAACAACGAATCATCTAATATATTGTTGAGTAAGAAATTATTTAGTATTATTTTTATAAATATTTTTGGTAAAGGCAGAATTGCCAATCATAATGCATCTGTCTGACCTAATTAAACTGGGCTGATTGGCTCCAAGAATATCAGTATTCCACTTATCCATCATGCCACTCTTAAGTACCAGTTAGCCCCCCTGAAAGTTCGTCGTAAGCAGCATCGTTAATATGTGCCTGGTTCACTGACAACACAGAACCACATTAAAACAGTGCCCTATGATATTGTGTTGTTAAGCTCACAGCACAAACTTTTGCTAGATGCTTAGAATTCCACACAGTGGCTCCTGATTACAATAATATGGTGACATGTCAGTGACACATAAGATTCTAGTGGGGTATTCAATTTGTGTTTGCAGACTCTCAAATACCCATCCAAGCGCCATCCAGGGGGGGACCACCGCCATGAGAAGATGCGAGACACCGCCGACATCACTCCCCCCTGCAAAATGCTCAGGCGCTCAGACAGCCCTGAAAACAAACACATCGACACCACTGGCCACAGCAGAGCGAAGGCTGTCCACACGAACCGCGGCAGAGACCGGGATGGAGGTGAGAAAAATACGAGCCACTGATGATTCATGCAGCCACAGAACGACAATAACAACCACTAGTGATCGCAAACAGGAATACTTTAAAAGCATCACTAATTACATTTTCAGTAAGATGATGTTAGCTGATTTCTTCATTCAGAAGATCTCCTTTAGTGTTTCCTGATTACACGACATCTATAAGAAAATAAAATATCTTATGTAGAAAGGTTTAACTCATGGGTTGCTGGGGGTCTTTGAAGTGAATGTGTTTTCTGGGTTGATATTTGGTTTTAATATTGGTTGGACACTGCGCTTGAGTAATGGTTTTCAAAAGCTTTCATTCGCAAAATAAATCAGACTGCTCAAACGTTTGACTTGTAACAATACTGAAGAACGGATGATGTGCTATACTTGGATGAGTACATTAAGCCTGCTTTAATCATCCATCCAAAATATTTTCATAAAAAACAAAGAAAAAATTCACTGAACGACACTAACAAACAATATTTTCCTGGGTTTTTTCTTTCATCATTTAACATGCCTGGCATATATTTTTCAACATCTTTACTTTTTGCTTGTTTAGGCAAGCAAAGGTTGCCTAAACAGTACCAAGCATGGTTTTTGACAGCCAGTTGTGAAATGTAAACAACATGAAAGAAGCAATTTGGACATTTCGATATAGAGCAGTATATGAGCAGTGCATTGACTTCCTCGGCTTGGACCAGGCATGCTTGCAATCTTCTTTCATCACCAAGAATCTCCTTTGTATCCTAAATCTCCCGTTTTCTTGCTAATGGTGGCTGTTGCTGGCATTTTAATGTTAACGTTTTTTGTTTGACAGCTTAGCTCGAAGCTGTCAAATTTAAAAGTGACACATAGGAGAGGTGTGTGTTTGTAGCTCTATTTGTAGGTTTTTGAATAGCAAGCAGACACGTTAAGCTGATAATTTATGCCATTTGACAGATTGGCTTGACGGATTCACACGCAAAGGTCAAAATTCAGTGGACTTGGGCTAGTGGCCTGATGTTCATAAACTACACTGAACCATAATTATTTTAAGATGTGCATTGTGCTCTCCTGATTATTTAACGTTGACCATAATGCACATAGTTTGCATTGCAGCAACCAAAAACTACAATTAAACTGTTGTTTCCACGGTCTGTGGGACTTGGCATAGGGATTGATTCCTGATTTGCTTGGCAATTGTGGGAGAACAAATTAAGTCTTACTGTCAAATAATTTTAGGCCCTACTGGCATTATGATTGGTTGGAATATTATGCCTCCTGCGCATACTTGGTGACATCCAATGACATCTTTCTGCCTGAATGGATTTTGATGTAATGAACATTCATGATTTGAGTTCCATTTATATTTTTATAATATGACTACACATAGCTTTTGATTGTATTTGGTCGTTCAAGTTGATTTGGTCCTGGTCCCCTTTTTGAGTAAATCACTGAATAGAATTGTTCGTTTTCCTACGATGCCATGAATCAGCTTCTATTGGTCTGCATTTCATAATATGTGATAGAAGCAACAAGGCAATGTAGAGCTGTTTCGCTTTGCAATGACAAGTTCCTATGAGAGGGTTTACGATAAAATCACATCTCACTTGATTGTCTCAGCTAAGCAGAGCACTTGGCATAGCTTGTTACTTAATTGTGACGTCAACCATCACACCCATTAATGCCTCTGATGAATGATTGTATGTCAGCCTCTATAATAACTGTGGGCCTACATTATGTGATGCTCAGATATTTGGGTCAGACCCAAATGTTCTTCATGGTCCTTGCTGTGAGATTCTTAAATTGGTTGTTATTATACTAAGGTGATAGTCACACCGGGCAATGTTTAAAGGTTGGGTATGGAATACTCTTTTTTGGCAATTTTTGCAAAATTACTTGAAATCCTTATCATAGCCCACTTACAGTCACTGAGTTAGAAGTACTGACATGAAAATTAAACAAGTCAAACATCTGTGGAACGGGCAGGACTCGAAAAACTCCAGCCAATGATTTCCAGAACCATTGAGTGGCATTGGACAGTAAGTACGTCAATCAAACGGTCGTACTGCACTCCCCCTCCCCCACTCCCTGCACGTGACACCTTCATGCACGTACTCAAAGCTTGTGACCCAGAGCGAGCTTCTGTTTGTTGTTATCCTGCGGTAGCTACTAGAGCTTGCTAACTAGCTAATGGCTTGCTCTCGCGCATCTGTGTTCGCGCTCGTGCATGATTGCGCGTCCATGTAATTGGAATGGGTGGAGTCAGCGTTGAAGGAGAGGGGGTAGGACCATTTGAGTTGTGTATTTTCAAAACCTGCTGCCGTTTCGCAAATCCCATACCCAACCTTTAAGTTAATGCAACAGGTGAACAGAGACTGCACACAGATGATGGAGTAGCATCAAATAACATGGGATACGGGTATGATTTTTGTGTAGCTCGTAGTGGGGATAAAATAAAAATAGACTGACCAAACATTTGTTTGTACTGAAAAATGCACCTCCAGTGGGCTTGGTACTCGGCCCATTATAAATACAGTAGTACGGGTGTAAAGATGAGCTGTTGCTCAGCTGTTTCTTTCAAATACATTTTGTATGTTTATATCTTACTGTGACTACTTGTTGATTTAAAAAAAATATATATATATATATTAAGACTGTTCTTTGTGATCCAACTGTAATCTGAACCTGTTAAACACAGTCAATACTCATAAGTTAGTTACATAGTCAAACTTTTGAATTATTCATATGGTTTCCGTCCGAGATTTCAATCTGGCATCCGTAAATCAATCTACATTCAAATGCAGTCATGTGCTTTTGGGATACATATGGCGGAAGCATATAATCAATTTGAAATATGCTGTGTACCTAGTTTTTCGAGGCCTGTATAAAATGGGAAATCCATAGTTTTCTGATAATCTAACCGAAATACAACCTCAGTATGTTTGGCCTGACCCCAGTGTTTCAGCATGTGTTTGACAAAGCATTAATAGGTTATCGGTTTGGAAAATGAAATGGCTATTCCAAAGCCTGAATAGCTATTTAGACCAGCTCTGGGTATAAGGGACTTGGTTAATGAAGAAATTGGTAAATTAAGCTATGATGTGATCACATATAATTTATATTTGGAATCACTTTCGAACAGAGGAATGCTGCTTCTCTTGTGTTTTGTAGCTGTATCGCAGCACTAATGACGTCTGTTTTGCATCCGTAGCACAAATACTCTGGCACAGGACTTAAGACAAGTTCTTGTAGTGAACATGTTTTACAAGCAAAGACAACATGCCTCTATGCCAAGTCATCATTCTTCAGATACTTCAGAGTAACATTGTAATAATGATTACATCTGTTTGTTTCTTGAGGGCCGAGACCTCATCTCACATTCAGTTTGTGTTCCGGTTGTCTTTGCTGTAGAATATTAATGCAAAGGTAGGATATTTTCATGGGATACTTCTCATGCTCATTTATAATGAAAAGCCTTCACTGAAATTGGTACACAGTACTGGTAAGATCTATAATATGTGGAAACTGTTTCGTGTGTGTGCGTGTGTGTTAAGGCTCCTTAGTAAGCCAGTGTCTGCTGACTCTGCGACTAGTCTGGGCATCACTATGTTTCCCTTTCGATCAACAATTGCTCTGAATTTACTCTTTGTTGGAAGTGGTACGGCAACATGTGTAAATAGTGTGCTCCCACAAAAGCCTCATACTTGTACCACTAATCATGTTACTCAAACTTTATTAGTTTCCTTGGTATGTTTGCTGTATTAGGAAATCAATGAATGAGAATCCACTTCTGTACCTGGCTGTTATTAGTGGAGGTTTATGTTGCTGAACGTTACAGCGTTTACATCTCTCGGACCGCTGCGTTCATGCTACTGTGTACGGTCTCCTCAAATCCCCACCATTGATTTATTGCATGTCTGAGCTGCTTTGATTCTGGTTACATTGATTTTAATACTAAATAGCCGAACAATCCTTATTCATGGAAAAGTGTCAGGGTCCAAAACAGTTTTCTTTTTTGTTGTTGTGATTTAGCACACTATTATTTAAAGCCACATGCAGTGAATTTGTTTTCCTTCTGGGATTAAAAAGCTCCATCCTATCATGGATGGATGTCCTTGATGAGCAGGTTAGGCATCTTGCTTCAGGATGCTTACCAGTAGACTGCTAGCTTCAGTTATTAAACCGTTATTAAATTGAACCTTTGGGATTCGAAGCATTCTAACCACTCCGGCCCAAGGATTATTTTAATGTGTAAAATATGCTTTCCAAGGACACGGTACTACTTTATCTTAAGATGTTTGCCTGAGATGACAATTCATGAGTGGGTCAAAAATAAACACAGCGCCAGAAGATAAGTTGATGAATGAAAGCAGAACCTACCTGGGTAGGTTCAGTCCGGTGTTTCCTGCAGGTCGTTTGGTGACTGGCATTTTGCAACGCACAAAATGTGCAAATGTACATAACGGCATTGGACAACAGCAAATGTGGGCAGCGCTGCCTGTCCACTGGCATTATTTTGAGTTGTATTTTGTTGATATTGTTTTCTGACATACATTTACTACTTGCATTTTAGTTCTCTCCGTTTGGAGAGGGGAGCTGGTGTGGCCTAGAGACTCAGTTATGGTTGTATGTCGACGCAGCGCAGGGGGGTTTACGGACCAATTACTTCCCTGCAGTCAACGCAAGGGACTGACATGCACCTCCCAACAATTTTAACCTTGCATTGAGGCGGTGGCAGCAAGGACTGTGATTGGTCCGCTAACCTAAACCTAAAGCAGATTCATTCCCTTTAGTATTTTTGAATTCAAGACTAAAGGGAATATTGCAAGATTTCCCAGAACAAAGCTTGCATTACAATAACACATCATTAGCACCATTTTACTGTGTGGTTGGAGTTGTTACTTCTGAACCAAAGAGGCAGATACCCTTGTAACTGTGAATCACGCAAGCTCATGTTTAATTTGCTCTGCAGATAAGGTCTGGCTCCCCTCCCATTCAAAAAGATTTCTTCCAGGTAGGACATAGACCAACCAATCACGTCATTAATCTAATACGAGGTGGCTTTATTATGAGGACGGGGCAGAGGAGTGCCCCGCATCAGATGGCTGATGTGGTCTGTTGATTCCGCTAATGAGACATTGTTAAACGAACTGGACGGTACATTATCACTAAAAGAAGAATATGCGATTGCACTTAAAGCTTTTGTGGAGAAGAAATGTGTATTTCTTTAATCGCTCAGTGCTGCATCACCTGTTTGGTTGCTATGATTGGTTGTAGGACTATCCAATTGTCCAGAGGGGGTCCAGACTAATTGCATTTTGCAATTCGTCTGGCAATGCCAGGCTAAGAGGCAGATGTGGTATGAAGAATGGTACCATGCTGATTGAAATAGTACCGGTAATTGTACTTCCGATGTCTTGGCTACTGCTATAACTCATCTCTTATTTCTGCGCTGATGGAATCATTAATATGCGTTCTGATTCACATAGCACGAAAAAGGTTTAAGCACTTTACCTACCTGTATCTATAGAACAACATTTAATTGCTATTTTAGTGGGTCTTTTATTTTATTTGACGGGTTGGTGTTAACATTGTTTCCTTTGTGCTTTCTACCAGGGACCAGTTTTTCTCCACAAGAAAACAACCATAGCTCTCTGCACAACTCCAACCATTCTAACCCCAGCAAGACATCAGACACAGTAAGTGCTCATCTAAAGTCTCTTTATGGCAGTGCTCGGCATGGGGTCAAATCGCTCATAGCCCATCTCCTTTTTGTTTTCAAAATCGCTATGATGTTTGATTTGAATCCTCTTCTTCGGGTGAATTTTGGGAGTTTTGAGCTGTGAGTTTTGGCCGAGGATTTATATCTCAACATCATTAGAGGCAGTGATGGGATTAAGTATTTATGGCTGCCATTTCTGCCCTCTGTAAGCACTGGAGTCTAACGGAATATCAGGGTATTAACATCTAAAACACTCAAAATCGTTTCTGTTAGCTTCTTACTTTGTTCTAATTGTTTGTCTTAACATTTAATTCCAAACTGAAGCACCATTTTCCAAATGTATTAGTAAGTGCTTTAAAAAAAAAAAAAAAGTTTAACCTCATTAGACACAACGGCTGTCAGTGAACTGCTGCTAATTGTATTTGTTTAACAACCAAACAACAAGGCTTGTATTTGCACCACTTTCGGGTTGGGTTAGCGTTTTGGAAATTGGATTAGTCTTCCAATTGGTAGGTGTGAGCCTTTCTTAGGTACCAGCTTCCGAGCTTCACTCTCTTTATAGATTATGCATTACATTTCTTCATTGTGGGTCAATGTTCTACACTTAAAAAAATAACTGCTTCAGAACAGTTCACCTAGAGTTGTAAACGATTGTCTAATCAATGAGATCCATACGTTTTGGACGGTCCATGTTCATAGTAATGAACAGTTGAAGCCCTGTAACTTGCTTGTTAGGAAGGTGTGCTTCTCTCTCCCCTATAAGTTGCAATACACACCTAGATATAACAAGATTTCCCAGACAAAAGTGTGGTCGGGGGTTTCAGAGAAAGAGGCCCCTAAAACTGGAAAAGTATAGTCAAAGCAAATTCTCAGTCAAACCATTGTTGGTTTAATAAATATATACCGCATGCATTATAATAACTAAATAAACTACATTTAAATCCAACAGCTTATAGAGGCTGCTTTAGGCAAGGTTTAAGAGTTCGAAAGAGAAGAGACCAATGTTTTGATAATGACCATATCCGAAAACCCCTCCCTCAGTGCTGTCATTGATTGGTTTTTTCACATACCTCAGGTAGAGCTTAGCTATATGTGATGGCTACAGACAAGATGGATAACATGAAACAATCAGGGAAGAGAGGCCCTGATTGGTCAGAAATGATTATTTCTGTTTTATTTATTATAATTGTCTCCTACAAGCACATGCAGTCAACTAATAAAACGGAAGCGCCCAATAACATTGAAGCGGGGCAGAAGGAGGGGGGATAGCGCTCAGGCTCCAGCCGTTAACAGCGCTAGACCCGTGGTGACTTGGACCACTCAGTCTGTCTCTTTGCTCCCTGCGCTAGAATGCTTATTGTGGAGCGCTTATTGAAGACCTTGTGCACTTTAAAGACATGTGTCCTTTCTTTGTGAATTTGTGTTGTTCTTCTTAATTGAACCTTGCCATATTTGCTATGAAACGCATCATTCACATGTATTTTAAATTTGATTAAAACTGAAACGCTTCTATTTTACGCTGGGGCTTTTGTTATGATCGGATGTGATTACCGTGAGTAATCAGACAGAACGGAGCTCTGTTTGATTTCATGTGTTGTATATTAATTGTGGTGTATTCTATTGGCAAATGTTATAGTGCATAAAAGCCTAACAGTAGGCTGTTTCTTAAAATTTGAATGAACAGTGGCACATTTTGTCACAATATGGTGAAAGGTTTCTTCCACTCTTTGATGTAGCGGTCATTTAGCAGTGGGACACCGCCTCACCTTTAGACGGCTGTGGGAAACGCTGGATAAAAGATGATTAGTGATCATTATGCATCGACCTCACTCTTGTAAATGTTTAACATCCAGTAAGGTGTTCGAGTTTTGACATTGGTGACTCTAACATTGAAATATTTAAAACCTTTGTTTAAAACTAGGTTGAAAGCTTGCATAGGAAAATGTCCTTTGAATCATTTGGTGACTTTGCCTGTCAAAAAACATTCCCTAGTAACAGTGAAATTTTAGAATCCGATAGGATGGTAGCCTTTCTATTGGATATCCCTCTCGCATCTCGAATTGCAAACTCTTGCATCAGAACCCTTTCCTCCAGCGTGCGTGTGTACACACACACACGCACGCGTCTGCATGCGCGCGGGCAACCATTGCATTCATACGCTCCCCTCCGCTGCTTCAGCTTGTTGATCACAGCTTGAACTGAAAGGCCCCGCTTTTGATTAAACGTTTTGTTTGTTTTCCAACAGCCTTATGAGCCCGGGGATGACTGGTCCGAGCACATCAGCTCCTCTGGGAAGAAGTACTACTACAACTGCAGGACAGAGGTGTCCCAGTGGGAGAAGCCCAAAGACTGGCTGGAGAGGTAACTGTGTTTCTGTGACAGGACTCGGTTCCTCATGGCCAGAGTCAACGACCAGCTCGTGAATAAACTAAATCCGGATTCATGGACGTATTCCCCTTGTTTTGATGAGACTGTGTTTTGTGCTCTGTCCCACAGAGAGCAGAGGCAAAAAGAGCCCACGAAGACTACGGTTGTCAATACTTTCCCCAAAGACAGGGACTACAGGCGGGAGGCCATGCAGGCCTCGGCGGCCACTGTTTTTACTGGTGCTAGTAAGTTCCTCTTTGTTGTGTTTTTATCATTCCTTTTGTTTTGCTGAACTGGAGCAATGTCATCGTCTCATTGGTTTGTCTGTGAGGAATGTTGTTAAGCTGATGTGTAGCTGATGCATGCCTACAAGCTGCTTGTCAAAAGACTGAGTCTAAATATGGCTGGGCCTCACACCGAGTGCTGTGTTATAAGCAAAGGCTTGCTTTGTGAATAGGTATAATAACACTTGGGATGTGCACGTTTTCTCAAACAGAAAATAGGACTTGCTCTTTACTCACTGAACCCAGTTCCTGTGGGCCATATTCTGTCAAACCACATCAGTAGCAGTATTTTATTTAATAGGGGGCATTCATTTGGTTCAAGGTCCCTGAAATTAGGGCCCTGGAATGGTCTATGGTGGGGCATTTCTGCATTATGGGCATTCCTGCTTTATATACCAGGGGTATTGTTTGAATCAATGCCTTTTCATGCTGTTATGACTTATGAAGAGGTTTTTTTTTAATGCTGTCAGATGAGACAGTGGGACTTTGTTATCATGATTTTCAATGCCTCTGTCTCTGTTGTCCAGTATAGATGAGATGGCATATGTGACCAATATCAGTATTAGAAATAGGATGATTTTTGGTGTGAGTTATATCAGCCTTTGGAGTTGGATTTGTATCATAACTACGTCCTCTCTTGTCATCTATTCAATACTGCTTAGTTGGCAGTCTGTGTGGACTACAAGCAGTGTGCAACTGTTGATCACCCTCACGTTAAACCGCTTGAGGTTTCCACTGAAGCCATTGCTTTAGTTCAAATTATCACAATTTACAGAGTAAAATCAATCCATCCACAGGTCACCGTTTTTATTACCTCCAAATTGAGCTGAAGAGATAAAGCATGCAGATTTACAATACGCGGTATGGCTTTGAGAAAAAGTGAGATGGAGGTCGAAGTAGTCAGGATTTCCTAACCACTGAAACGTTGTTGGAAAGCCCACCCCTATTGCGTGTGCGTTAAAAGTCTTCCCGTCACTTTGTGACATTTGTACATCAGTACTTAGTGCTATGCTATGTCTGCTCCTTGATATGTGATTGAGCGCTTGACAGGCGTTTACATTTGATTCTGTCAGAGCTGATGTGTTTTGACTGCGAGTTGAAACACTTTATTTGCCTGGGCAAACAGGTCCTTGCACATTTTGAAGGGGGAAAGAGACTAACTCGCAAACATTCTGTCGACCATGTTTGGGCTTGACTAGCGGGTAGGGATGGGGATCGATACCCGGTTCCACTTTCATCAAAACCCGAAAATCATTAAAGTTTATCGATAACACTATCGAGTCCCGTTGTATATTTATTATTATTTTAGTCCCGTAGGTCCTGTAACGTAATGTTTCGTCCCTCAAGTCGCGTCACGACATTTGAATAAAATCAATCCAATCACTGCAGCGTGTCCACCAATGTTTTTGAATGGAATTGTTAGCAAACAAAGTATTACAAGTAAAACAAGTGCTGAACGGGCGAAAAGGGTGAAAATCATTTATTGTAAAGGGGGGGGAACACAACCTCAATGGCTGAGCACATTAGCATTGTGCATCAAATAAAGACCAAATACAGTACCTTCAACTGTCTCAGAGTTGAAAAGACTCTGTCACCTCCGTCTCCTGTCGCACCACAGACGGGCCCGTCTTAATCGTCCACTCAAACTACGAGCGGTAATCGCACACACAGACACTGTCGCTAGTCCCGTCAGTTAAAAATAGTAATCCAATTATGAAATCGGTGTTGTAATCAGCAGCATACAAGCTAGGTATCTTAAAAAGTATATAAAGTTTCAGATGTGCTGCCTGATTATGTGCTGAGGTTGGCTCAGTAAAGCAACTTGTTAGGTTATCATGATGCGTTCAAATGTAACATAAAGAAACGGTAAATTTAGATTTTTGGTGAGAAACATGAGTAATACTGTGTTACTCATGTTTCTGTATTACTAATACAGTTGCATAGTGCTCTTATCATTTTAGTTTATATAACAAACTACTGATGTCAATATTTATTAAGAATTACATATTTAATTTAAACTGAAATTAATTATTTCCTAAATATTTTCCTCATCACTAAAAACGCTTCGTATTTCCACCGATGAATAGAAAAGTATCAACAGTGGTATCGATAAAGACTCGGATCGTTAAGTAGTATCGAAAATGGTATCGATATCAATAAATATTAATGATCCCCATCCCTACTAGCGGGTTGTCAGCGACTCAGTCCTCAAGCCTGCTCTGTCGTGTCCCCTCTCGCAGAGTCGAGCCATGCGGAGAAGCCCGCGACGGCCCCCTCCAGCCAGTCATCGTCGGGGTCCGGGGCCCTGAACTCGTCGTCTTCGTCTTCGTCGTCGTCCGGGCCCCCTGGCTCCTCGGCGTCCACCACGGTGCCCGTGTCCCCGGTGCTCCAGTCCCCCACCACCACGCTGCTCCAGGACCCCAGCCTGCTCCGCCAGCTCCTCCCCGCACTTCAGACGGCGCTGCAGCTCAACAACGCCAGCGTGGACATGGCCAAAATCAACGAAGGTGAGCGGGCGTTGGGGCCCAGCCTGCGGTTTGATGGATGATGGCTGGAAGGATGCAGGGGTTGACCTACGCTTACTCTCCCAACGGTTCATCTGACCACAGCTCAGGACCGCTGCTGGATTGCTTTAGTGCGATACCATAAGCTGAGTTTCATTGGTAGCTTGCAAATGAATTGTTGAAATGGGCTGTGCATGTGTTGGATCTTTTGTCTTCCTGCTCCTGAGCCCTTCTTACGTTGAGTTTGCTTTTGCCCACGAGCACAACATTGCTTACAGGAGCAGTTTGGCAGCGTTTTCCCACAGACAACCATAGGCTGCTGAAGCCAGGATGTGTCTGGACATAAATAGTGGGCCGGGGTCAGGATGTTCTCCATGACCTGACGCAGGCTTCTGTTGTCTTTTCTTCAGCCACTGATGGCTGTTCTTAATCTCCTGGAAGCCCTGCACTTGATATGTAGTTCTGTTTCTCATAGATGTCTTGGATCACATTAGATCATTCCTTCAATTGTTCCTCGGTCACTCTAGGCCAATGGCCCCGATATTTTAACATCTGCTGGCAGTCAAACCGCACGTGTAGTCCCACGATTTGTGGATAGTTTGTTTATTGACTCACAGCATGCTGAAGGGAGACTGTCATTCACGTGGTATTGTTGACAAATTGCAGGCAGCAGTCAATTTAGGGGGAGGGGGACATGTGGGTCGAGTTTAACTCGTTTGGCTGAGCCCCTTGAACACACTGACAATCAAAGTACTTATATAAGGTACTTCAACGAGACCTGTGTAACTTCAGTCTATGCAAAACCTGTGCAGGTATGGACTAATGACCATGATGCATTTGTTAATAAGTCTCAAAGGCAACACAAGAATATCATAATGCAACCAAATATTTTTGAGGGTCTGGAGTAATTCTAGGAGACTTCAGACAGATTGAACAAATACACACACTGGCACCTATTTTAACTGTCGTTCTGCTGGCCTGCAAGTTAGTTGATCGTCTGCCACTGCGACAGTGGCTGCAATTTGTATTTTTCCTCTTCTCCAGTGGACAAAATGCAAAGTGGTAACTGTTTCGGCTTTCGTGACGTCACGGAGCCTAAGTTGTGTGTTGCACTTAAATCCGCCTCCCTCCACGTAACAATAAAGTCAGGCGAGGACGAGTGACTAGACTGACAGATGGGGCTGTCATTACAGTCGTCTGGCAGATGAGCGGGCTGTATGGTGACGTGAGTCTGGCCCAGACCCTCTGCTGCAGTGTCCCTTTCTCCTGGCCATTATTATCTCCTGCTCGTCGTCCTCCCTGCCAAACCCTGACTCCTATTCGTTGTGTTGCTCTGTGTGTGTCTTACCTAATGCCAATGTCATGGCTTGGCAGCAGCTTTGTCAAAGTGCATGAGATATACAGAGTGGAAATGTGACTGGGCTTGCAGATCACCGGTAGCGATGGGTTCCTGTGGGTGTGTGTGTAGACGGACCCCTGATGATGTGGACCAAACCATGGTTTAAAGGGGGACGGTGGAGACATTGTGCAGTGATTCTGAGAGTCCGGAGTGTCAGACTGCGCTTTAAGGTCCATCCACGGAAGACGGGTTGTTTCTTGGGAGGAGAGGGAGGGATGTCAATCCCTCTCCTTCGGATTTGCCTATCAATTCCGTTTTGTCATCTGGTAGAAACTTAGCCACGTTTCTACTTGTTGGGAGACCTTAAATTACATTCCTAACGCTCAGGAGGAATTGCTTCCTCAGCAGTATTTGAAATGGATTCTCTAGAAGTATTAACAATAGGTCAGGAATGAGCTTTTGATCTTTTTGCATTGCTGTTTCATGCACCATGCAGTGAGGTTCATACTGTAGTTTGCCTTGTATTCTGATGAATTGGGTCAACAGCCCGGGGCAACTGGCATTACCTCGACTTCTACCTTACTCAGCAAGTGGAGAACCAAAGAGTAAAGTAGTATTAAGTTGACCTACTACAGGGCTTAGAGGAACTTATGCCACTGCACCAACATGTCCGCGTTTTAGAGAATTGGTCAGTTGACGACGTACTCCTAGATGTATTCCCTACCACCTGGATTGGAGGAGGAGGTTAAAGAGAATGTGAGGCTGACGGTCTGCCTGGAACACAGGGTTGATGAAAGTACTGTATGGGATCTTGATGTGCAATTGATGGAATCAACTTCCCAATGTTCCCCTAATCATTTTGAGGCTCTGGTGGATAGACTGACTCTGTATGTAAGGATTGATTATGGCGTGTCGACAGTCTAATGCTAAACATTAATGGGAATGCCTCCTGTTGCTCATATCATACCAAGCAAGGTAGCAAGACATTGGTGGAAATCTTTGGCCCAGCTTTATTTTAAACAGTTGGGTATGCTAAAGGCTGCCTACAGTTTTCTTGCGACATTAAGTCTCTGTTTCCCCATGGTTAACAATTAACAAGCTTGTCCGTGTTTTTGTGTATTTGATTACTTTTTTTTAATGTTCTGCACCAAATGTTTGTCATTCTTCTGTGCCGTAAACAACTCATTGTGTGAATTAGCTCCACCATAAGATTTAGTATTTATTTCAGTTGTGCATACAGAGTAGGGGTGTAATGGTACACGTATTTGTACCGAACCGTCACGGTACAGGCACTTCGGTGCGGTTACAGAAGTGTACCGCGGTTCGTAAGTGTGGCATACATAGCGTTAATATGGCGAATGTAAAGGCTTGTTTTGTGATGCAGAATCTAAAACTTGAAGTCGTGTGACAGCACCATCCAGGTGTTACCATCACCGTTGCTGTGGAAAAAAAACGACACTATTTCAACAACCCCTGTCTGGGATTCAGAAATGCAATTGCCGTAACCAAGTTTATTGGTGTTTTCATTGCTGCTTATCATCGGGTTGTGAAACAAGCAGGTTTTTTTTTAATTTTAATTATTAACCGTACCGTGACTTATAAACCGAGGTACCTACCGAACCGTGACTTTAGTGTACCGTTACACCCCTAATACAGAGGTTAACATTTCCCTTTGACGGTGTAAACCAAAAGACTAATTTTTCCCTCGTCTCCTCCGCTGCAGTTCTCACCGCTGCGGTCACTCAAGCATCTTTACAGTCGATGCTCCACAAGATCCTCACCGCAGGCCCCTCTGCGTTCAACATCACTACTCTCCTCTCACAAGCTGCTCAGCTCTCCAGCCAAGGTGAGGCCCCAAACCCAACATCAAACCAAACCCATGCTCTTTGTTGCACTGCGTTAGATGCAAACTAAGAAGCCCAGTGTTTCTAGCATCGGTGATGAGCTGTGTGTGTGGTTGACGATGTTGATGTGCACATGCACCTTGCTGATGTGGACCGGTGTGGCACTGATGTGCTCGGTGCTGGCGTGGTCACAGCCGATGTGCGTGAGCACGGTTGTTGGTTTTTTGGTCAGCAATGATTCAAGTAGGGCTCTGGTACTTGGCAACAAATGTTCTCATACAATGGTACCACAATATTTCATTTCAAGAAATGGCCTGCAAGCACACTTTAATATGTTCCAAATTTCTTTGCAATGTTAACACAAATCCAGTGTTTCGTAATGCTGTTGCTTCTGTTCTACGCAATCAATTTGTAAGCTGCTTTCCCTTGGATCATGTTTTACCTTCTCTCTTTTATGATTGAAGTTCAATCTAAAGCCATTCATGAGCTAATTCCACCTACCTCATTATAGCTTTGTATTCCCCTATAGCATAACACTATTTTGCTGTCATTAGTTTTCCAACAGTATTTCTCCAATGACGATTTAACCTCTTGAGGGGGGTGCAGTAGGCACCCATGATGTTTTAAAACGAAACGAGTGATATCTGATTAATAAATAAAAACATTCAAATCCCCCCCATCATAAGAAGTCTAAAATTCAAAATGTCACGCCATCGGGTGATTGTAATGAAACGGCCCTGTAGGTTTTAGTCTTCAACGTCTTTTCTCTGCCGACACTGACGCCTTGTCTTTTCTTCCCTTCACCGCGCGGTCGGCCGCTCAGCAGCGCAGCAGTCGAATCAGTCGCCCATGTCGCTGACCTCGGACGCCTCCTCGCCCAGGTCCTACGTGTCCCCCCGGATCAGCACGCCACAGAGCAACGCTGGCACCCACAAGCCCATCCTCGGCACGCCGCCCGCCATCTCGCAACCAAAAGTAGGGAAAACCCGCTCCTGTCTTTCTGCTTTGGCCTCAGTGGATGATGAGCTACGGTGCCTCACAGCCACAACGTCCAGGGCGCTAACTTGATTAGGGCCTGCCTGCCTGCCTGCCTGTCTGTCTGTGTCTGTCTGCCTGCCTATCAGTCTGTGCCTCGTTACGTTGATGGATACCATTAGATGCGCTAGTACTGCTGACGTAATGGCACTAATATTTTGAACCTCATTTTTTAATGTGATATAAAGCCTGGAACCCCGTCATTGTTTGACATCAAGTTGACCTGCTATGCTGTGTGTTTAGTCATTTAGACGTGGAATATCATCAGCGTATGGTCCGTCCTGGTCGTGACGGTCTTTCACACTGGGATAAACGGGTCAGATGCGATTTCCACCAGGGGTTGCAATCACTGACCTCTGACCTGTGTTGCAGGTGAGCACGCCCTCTGTGAAGCAGGCGTCTCTTCCCCAGCCCACGCAGCCCCTCCCCAGCGACAAGCAGCACGGGCACGACCCCACCGCAGCCTCCCCGCGCTCCCTCCAACGCCAAGGGTGAGCCTGACCCACTTGCCGCTAGACTGGGTAGCCCCGCCCATTCTGCCGGCGATTTTGAGTTCGACCTGCACATGGGTCTGGAGCAGAGCAATGCATTTCTTTCTGCTTCCGATATGTTTTTGCGGGGAGCCAATCACCAAGCTGGCTTTTACCCTCGGCGCGCAGGGAAGCGACGGCAAGCAGCCAATCGAGTACAGAGTCGGTTCGACTAGGCCCGTTGATCACGCCTCTTATGTTGATGAAAATGACGGCAGCTTTCCCAGACCAACGTGCAGTCTACGAATGAGCTTGGTCTGGCAATAGCCAGACTTGTATGCCGCCTTGTTCATTACCTGTTCTCAAGTCACAGCCACCGTAGGCTCAGAGTGTACATTCATTCATGGCGGAGAACGCTGCATAATCTGTCTTGGCTACTACATGAGCTCTCCAACGCCAGTGCATGGTTATGTTTTTTGATGTAAATGCCGTTCAAAGGGAATTGCCGCAAAGGTACTCTATGAGAGTATATGATGGCTTGTACGTTGCCCACAATGCAGTGTTGTGGTGCCATCTGCTGGTGATAATGAGAACAGTCATAATTGTCCGTTGCAGGCTGAGGCATTGGTGCAGTGCATCATAGACTTAAATGTGTTGTTAATACGATACCATCTTCTTTTTTTTAAATGGAATTTAATTCTGCAGTGATGGCTGGGACAAGTTCCCCTCCTGGCGATGTATTACAAAGGTCTTAAAGTCTCAGATTGAACTTTGTCAAAACATGCAGACACTCTAAATTATATACCTCCATTGTACTCATGTCCTGGATGAGGCTTGTTCTCATGCCTGCTTCTTTTTTTTTTTTATCCAGACACCTATGAATAGTTTACGGGGTTAGGCTCAGATTTAGTTGCTTTGAATCTTTGACCTCGTTATTGTGAGAATGCAATGGTCTTCTCTGCATGAGTGTTGGATGGCTCAGGCACAACCCTGTGATCTGAAACCCGATAGCACCAAACAAGTGTCAGTGGACACGAGTGTTACATTAATCTGGTGGTTTGCAAGTGTTGTCGTCACTGAAAGGTATTGTTGTGATTAATGGGTAGTTTGTGTGCAGCAATGAATTGCCACCTAATGCTCCCCTGCTTCAACGGTCGTATATAGACGCAGTATACTAGTACCGTGATAGGAGTGGTAGACATCTTACACGCCTTTTGGGTGTGATCTCCCTAGCAGACACCTGGGTTCACCTGCTGCAACCTCTACCAAACCAGTTGTTCTGCCCTGAAGTCAAAAGCCATTGTTGGGCCAGATTACACTAACAAGCTTCCCAGTGCCCTGTTGGATGAAGTGTGTTCTCATCCTCATTTTGAATTGAGCAGTCGTGTACATACAATAATCCAACAATAATCTAACACTTTCTACCTGCTCCTTGGACCTGCAGCAGTCAGAGGAGTCCCTCCCCGGGCCCTAACCACGTCGCTACCACCAACAGCAGCAGTAGCAGCAGCAACAACCATCACCATAGCAGCAGCAGCAGCAGCAGCAGCAACCACCACCACCATAGCAGCAGCAACCACTCATCCAACACCTCCTCGGCCCCCCACAGTGGGGCAGGATCACGGCCCTCCAGCTCCTTCACCCCCACGCTCGCCGCCCACTTCAACGAGAACCTGATCAAGCATGTCCAGGGCTGGCCCGCCGACCACGCCGAGAAGCAGGTAAGCTGACAC
>OOFH01026553.1:1161-11430 GCA_900323355.1 Merlangius merlangus
TTTCAGTGTGTTTCCCCTCTCTCCTCGGTGTGCAGGTGGAGTTCGAGTGGCTCCGGCAGTACTGGTTCCAGGGCCAGCGCTACACCCGATTCTGCAGCTGGTGGAGCGGGCCCATGGAACAGCTGGAGCGGGACTGGAAGCTGATGGAGACCATGGTAGGACCCCTACACATGGCCCCGCACATGCCCTCTCACACGGCCTCCCACACGGCCCACCACACCCCCACAGCTCCTCACCTCCAGCTCAGCTGCTGGTAGCATGGGCTAGCAAGAGTTAGCCATAGTTAGGGATAGTTAGCAATAGCTAGCGATCATAAGCAATGGTTAGCGACAGTTAGCAATGGTTAGCGACAATTTTTTTTAAGATATCCTTTATTGTCCTTTTTTGGTGGAGATTCTTTCTCTGGTTTTGACCAAGCCCCAACCACAGCGAGATATACCAGCATCCAATGCGGAAGTGACAAACATTGCAGGAGCACCGGGTGGCCACTACGAGGTGGTACCAAAAGGGAGCAATTCTTCGTTGACTCACTTGTTAAACAGGCCGTTTTCAGTCTTATTAAACCTATTTACAGCCTGGTCCAAAAAAAACATTCTAGCCAGTATGTTTAGTTCATATCTCCATGACAACACTGAGGGCAGTGATTTTTTTCTTTAGGGGGCTAGTTTTTATTTTATTGGAGGTTCAAATGTATGAATAATTTGGGGCGCGGCCTCTTGAGTGACAGCTAGCCGCTGACTCCCACCTCACCTAATGTTGCTAATTCGGTGTACGTCACCTAGATGGGCGTATCTCCCGTCCCCCATCAATGGGGGGGGGGCGGGAGATCAATGCCCTTTTTTGGTTAAAGGAAATGAGGCGGAGCCAAACTAAGATGGCGACGCGCATAAACCAAGAGGATTGGATGCAGTTGGAATCATAGATATATATAGAACACTAGATACGTCACGGCAATGTTGAGCTCCGGTCGGTTGACGGCCATCGTGGCGGCCATCTTGAATGGGTCAACCCGCTGCCTAGTGCATTACACCATATGGAAAATTCATACAAACATGTAGCAAATTTGAGCGGTGATGGCTCAGTGGATGACACTAAAAACATCATAGTTGATATTCCATGTTTGATTTTAAGTGGTAGGAAGATTTTTTTCCTCTATGTTATACAAAAAATACACTTTTTAACACATGAGATTTAACTTGCCACTGATTATATCTACTATCAGAAATGTTTCTGCTGGACTCAGATGAACATTTTATTTCTCAAAAAGTAAATATCTTATCCATTTAGCTTATAACTCTCAAACCACCCTAACACTGCATCACACTCGACTAGAACCAGCAACCCTCCAGACAGAGATACAACTGGAATAATCGATTGAATTTATTTCAGACATTCAAATAGCCTACAAATTAAACATGTGAAAAATACAAAACAAAAAGAAAAGCACAGTAAATATTTAATAAATTAACTTCATCTGTTCCTCATCTTTTTATATATCTATCTATATACAATTTTCTTTATTTATGACACTAGGCCCTATATTTGATATTTACAATCTATACATATACACTGAAAATACTATATATCTGTAGGCCTACATATCAGTACAGATATAAATATATCTGAACATATAGGCTACTGTATCTACGGCTGTCTGACAGTCTGAGAATACCTACTCAAGACCCACACAAGATGGCGGCTCCGTTTGCCGCGGCTGAGAGGGGCGTGGCGTATGTAGTGTTCTATATATAGGTATCTATGCTTAACATTGCCGTGACGTATCTAGTGTTCTATCTATGGTCTCTCTCACGTGCAAGCCCCCACCCTCCTGTTCTTCCAAGGCCCTCCCCCAGCTGACCTAATGATTCGCCCCCACACTGATTGACAAGAAGAACATTGCAATACGCACATAGAACTGGCATAACGGTCACGAAATACAGTGCAACACATAACACACAAACTATTTAAATGTCCCAGGGTCGCTACATTATTCATAGTACTTAATTGTGTAGCATTGGCAGTAGCTGCTATCACTGCTGCATACGGGGAATGGGTTAGCCTAGCGATTGTTAGTACTTGGTTCTATGAACATACTGTAGGCCTACCGACAGTGATAATTAAGTATTTGTTTTAATATGTCTAATAGAATCAAATTTTATTTTTTTGTTAAGGATATCATCATAATTAGATATAAATAAACATTGAAGAACCACACCATCATAAAGATATAGCTTTTTCATGCTGACTGCCATCAGGCTCATGATATCGAAATTCCGTTTGGATATTATTGAAGTGTGTAGATTTGTTTAATGGTTTGAATGATGGTAAACGGTTGAAATTTGACCGAGTTACGATGTCTTAGTAGCATTTAAATGTCGGAATGGGCAGACGGCTTCAATGGGACCAACTGTAGAATTTGACGGTTAAAACTGATTCTGAAGAAAGTTTAAATTATATCGAAATTCCGTTTGGATATTATTGAAGATACAAGTGTGTCGATTTGTTAAATGGTTTGAAAGACAACGGTTGAAAATTATTTATTTACGTTAAACAGTTTGAAGCTCTGCCGTCCTCCCATTGTCTCCCATGTTGAAAAAAATATAATATTTTAAAAGTAGAATATCTTAAAAAGTATAAAATATTTAACAAATCTGAAAAAAGCGCATGATTCCAAGCTATTCTGAATATTTTTAAATTTGAATGGAGTCTCTAGGTGAAAAATTGAGGAAGGAGATAGGTCCCAATTGTAGAGAATAATAAAGAAAGAAAGAATAAAACTTATGAAGAACAATAGTTGAGCGCTGCATGCAGCACTTATCTAATAATAATAATAATGATAATGATAATGATAATAATGCAGACTTTTCCTAAACAATCTTATGTTTTTTGCACGTCCGTGTGAATGTGACGCGCAGGAAATATGCCATCGTTATTTCCGCCTGAGCGGGATCAGCTGTTTGTTGTGTTCCCAAACAGAAAGGGGCGTCAGATGGTCCCCAGTCGTTTGGGAGAACCGAAGGCTTTCTGCTGTCATGGAGGAGATCATTGAACACCGCGTAGCGGAGGGGACGGAAGAGAGAAAGAGGAGTGAGACGTCCTCCTTCTTGGAGAGTCTCTCTGAACACAGGAGTACACAGAGTAATATGCACGGTAGTACGCAGTCCTCCCAACGCCTCCTGGCGTACAGCGACGCCTTGATCTCCATCATAGCCACGGTCATGGTAGGCAACCAATAAACAAGCAAACAAACACAAGGGGGACCTGTCCGCAGTCCTCCGACTAGTAGTACGCAGACATACATGCACGCGCGCACACACGCACTACACACTACACTACACTGGCCCCGATTTGAAAGTGTAGGCGCGACTGATGTGCAATGTATTAATAAATCTTTTTTCTCTTTACAGATTCTACCTGTCGCGCACACCAAGATAGGAGAAGACGAGGTAATGATGATGATGAATATGAATAGTATAAATTTAGTCAACTATTTGAGATAACTATAGCTTTATGTGCCCATTACATGGTTGTATTTTCCAATTTAAATACCACTAAATGTAGGATAAGACTGAATTAATGAAGAGCCTAGATCTGACATTTCTTACCCAATGAGACAGGCCACCTATGGCAGTCTATAGGCCTATAATTGAGTAAGTACACTGCAGTTCGCGCCACCATCTTTAAACCTGACCTTGACTGTCTTTTAGGAGTTGAAGGAGAGTGTTCAGGTTTTGTTGACCACAAAAATTGGCGTTTATTTAATGACGTTCCTGATCGTAACGGTGGCCTGGGCTGCGCACGTCAGGTCAGTCTGCTGTGTTTATTGTGTTACTGTTTATTTTGTTCATTGAGTTGGAGCCTATCTTAATGTGTTGTAGTCTAAGGTTGTGGTTACAACTCACTGAAGTATCCTCGATTAAACATTTGAGTGTAATTTGTTAAAAATGATGTAGCCATCAGCTTTTTGTGAGTGAAATGTTCTTTGAGCAATGACTATTTCTTCTGGCTGCCTGCAGGAAGAAGATGATTTGTACTTTACGCTGCTGTCCAGTATTTTGTTGAACTTCTTCTAATGGTCCTTTTTCTGCAGGTTATTTCAGGTGATCGTACGCATTGATGACTGCCTGGCTCTCCTCAACCTGGTACCAATAGTCCTCCTCGGGGGCATTCTGCTGAATCTCAATATGTTGTTAGTGTGGGAGATAGTATGAAAGTATGTATGGTATTAGTGTTTGAGTAAGTATGAGCTAGTTTGTATAAAATAGTATGGGAGTAAGTATGAGTCAGTATGGAGTATTGAGTAAGTATCAGTTAGTATGGAGTATTGAGTTAGTTTGTATTAGTTAGTATGGGAGTAAGTATGGAGTATTTAGTAAGTATGGGAGTTGGTATTATTGAGTTTGAGTCAGTATGGAGTTAGTATGTTTCAATAGGGACTCAGTATGGGAGTTGGTACGGAGTTAGCATTGAGTTAGCATGGGAGGTAGTAGCTTGAGTTGGTTAGAATGTCAGTCAGAGTTAGTATGTGTGTCAGTATGTATGCGTGGTCATGTGTGTATGCATGTTGGTATGTGTTCACTACCTTCCCCCATGTATTATATGTAGCCAGTTACATCTAGCTTGTCCTTAGAACATACTCCTGTGTGTTCCAGGCCTGTATGATGCTGATAACCTTCCTCCCGTACACAGTAAGTACATCGCACAGGCTACTCATCAACCATCGTCCCTAACCTCTAACCATCAACTGACCCCTGACCTCTACCATCACCACTAACCTGTAACCATCACCCTAACCCCTAACCTTCACCCCAGTGTTTCCCCTATAATTGTAAAGGCCAATGAGGCTAGCCAGGCAAAAATACATGCATTTATTAATTTTTAAAATGCAATAAAGTAGTGGACAGAACGTCCCTGACCTCTAACCTATCCCTGTTGCTCTAAAGAACAGTTAGTACGGTTCATAAGGTTTCCAGTTTAATGCTATGCATACTAAGAAACACTCACATGTCCCTATAGTTTTGCCTCTGTAGGCTAAATGGTTATTTATAAGAGTGTAGTGTGTGTGTTGACATCTCCTCCACTACCAGGGTGTATCACCCTTTTGGTGATTCACCGCTGATAAGATTTGCCAGAAGGCTCAGGAAACACTGGTTATCACAGTGGAGAGGGGAGGAATGAGGCTATCCAGTTAAAAACTAGGATATGATTAGGTGCCCATGTTGGAACGAGCTACCAGGCTTGGTCATTTTTAACAAGACAGTGGGGTAAGCACCCCTGCTCTTGTGATGAGTGCAAGGGGACCTCTCAGTCTCCTTCAGTCTAACGTTCAATAGACACAGGCAGAGGGTGTGATTCCATAGGGATCCTGCTCCCTCCACAAACTCTACAAGCTCAGCTCTCAGAGAGAGCAGCATTGTTGGCAGATAGCCGTGGTGCTGGCAGAGTGGATGTCCTCACTTTAAACCTTCTGAGCTCAGTTTTCGCTGATGGCGACGTTTCCTGAGAACCACTTGGGGATCCTGCTGTTCTGCGGCTGTGTAATGGTCATCGGCCTGATTCAGGTACAGACTCACAGTCCTTATCCTCATGCATGGGACCAGAAAACCAATGACCGATTTTTGTCAGAGTTCACAAAAAAAATAAAATAAAATAAATAACACAAAAATAAATAAATTCACAAAAATCAATATAAATATATTTAAACTTGACGTTAAATTACATTTCAAATTAGAAAACCCGTCATGGTAACTTCTTTACTGGCAGCGATAAAACATGTCTATGTTCCAATCGAGGTCACAGTCGCAATCCATAATTGGTAATGGCTAAAATCAAAAAATATCCTGTATGTATAAGGAGGTATTTCCATGTCCCGTCCAGGCCTTGGTGGTGGTCTACGCCTTCAGTAGACCCTTCCTGCTGAAGGAGCAGATCCAGACCTCAGAGGACCTAAAGGTCTACAAACACCACATCCTGCAGGTCATCCTCAAGGTTCCAGTCATGTGCTTCCTTGCCAGCATCTTCTCCTTCATATTCCTCCAACTGGTATGTCCCCCCCCCCTCAACCGTTCCTCCTCATGGATGTCTTTATGGTACGGGGGTCTTGATTCCAAAAGTCTGTTTATCAAGCTGACCGCTAATTACCGCACTCCATAGAGAGAGGTGTCATTTATCACTTCTAACTTAGACACTTCTGGGACTGAATTCATGGCAATTCCATGACATTGTAGCTCTGTTAACCAATGGCTATTTTTTAGTACTAAAATATAATTTAATATTAGAGGAACAATAATAAGATACTTAATTGTTGTCGTTACGTTATTTTACTACTACCGTTGTTCCTGTCCTACTCATTGCTATAAAGTTATTATACATATACTGTATAGTCGATATTAATCTGTTTCAGTCCTACGTGCTGCTGGCCATGGTGATCTTCCTTCCATATATCTCTCAGTTCTTAAAGTGGTGTCGCAGCAAAGCCACCGGTGAGCATCACTTTCATTTAGATATGCCCAACTTTTTACTATTGTTAAAAAAATGGATGAGTTGATTCTCAGTGCCCATGCCATCCTTTTCCAAACTTCTAACAGAAAATTTGTTTCATTCATTTGTCAAAATCTGTGTGTTTTGTGGCAAATTACCTCATATCACATCTGGCCCATCAACCAATGAAGTTTGGAAGCATATATTTATATGGAGCTTTCTCACAGCACAACACTAGCATTTTAAAATTATTTTACATTTTACATACAAATGTGCTATCCTTTTTCTATGTACAGTATGTACATTGTATGGTGTTGACTTTTCTGAAGAAAACTACCTGTTGAAATCTGTATCTAAATGTTATAGAAAATAGCACACAAATGGCCCAAACTGACATTCTTGTAAAACCCAGTCAACAGTCAGTGTCCACTCCAAAGAAGAACATAACAGATTTGTCGATAAGGAACCTTTCCACGTTGACCGCGATAGGGAAAAAACATCTGAACATTTTGACCAGAATGTCTCAAACGCTGACCAACTTTTCATTTTGGTGCCATTGGCCGATTTATTGCAGTTCTGAAACATTTATTATTTTTCAATGAATCCCTGCATGTTGCAGACATGCGATAGTGTTGAGGTGTCCCTTAAAACAGCTGTGACATTTGCACATACAGTTAAGAGAATGTTAAGACTGTTTCCAAAAAATGAGCTAAAGTGATCTTAACGATAATAGATTAAAACGTGTGTAAACAAATAGCTTACAGGAAAAAAATGTCTATTGCATTTTCTGACATAATGTTTGCAGCGGTTGCAGCACATTGATAACATGTTGGTGTGTGTGTGTAGGTGAGGAGGAGACCCCAGACCCTGAGCCCCTCTACCAGGCCAGTGAGCCGCTGCCCAAGGAGCGGCTGGAGGCCTTCAGCGATGGTGTCTATGCCATCGTGGCCACGCTGCTCATCTTGGACATATGGTGGGTTCTGCTCTCATGAGTCCGTAGCAGACAGGGTCCCCGAAACTCGGAAGAAATACATATTATTATTGTTTATTAGAGATCTACAATAAAATATATATGAAATATCGTATTGACTTGGAACATACCCCTTATCTCTTCCGTGGTGTATCCAGTGAGGATAACGTCCCCGACCGAGAGACCGTGAAGACCGTCTACAACGGGAGCCTGGTGTCGGCGCTCAGCGACTACGGACCGGAGTACCTGGCGTACTTCGGGTCCTTCGTCACTGTGGGGCTGCTCTGGTTCGTCCACCACTCGCTGTTCCTCCACGTCACCAAGACCACGCGCTTCATGGGCCTGCTCAACGCCTTCTCGCTCGCCTTTGTCGGCGGCCTGCCGTTAGCCTACCAGCTCACCCACGAGTTCCCGCGCAACTCTAACAACGAGCTGGAGGCCATTCAGGTCAGCTGCGTCATCATCTTTTTTGCGGGTATCAACCAGCTGGGGATCTGGGTGGTCGCCCTTTACAGCGAGCAGGAGACCCTGCACCGATACGTACGCTACGCTGGCCGCGACCACATCTTCATGCTAGCCAAGCTAGCACTGTATCCCTGTGTGGCGCTTGGAACTTTTTTTCTGACATGTATTTTGAGTCAATTTAGCGCATCCATCTTTCACCTGATGGAGATCACAGTGCCTTTGGCCTTCTTGGTCTTGAGGCTTCTGGTGCGTGTTGCACTAGCTGGGCTACGGCTAGTCTTCTGTCCAGAAAGAGCCACTCCCAGGACCGTTCTGGAGGAGGAGCAGGATGCCCTGGTCACATAGAGGACGCCGGGCACTAACAGCTACAGAAAGCAGGTGCAAGTACTGCATCTCGAGGATGGAAGCCATTAGAAAGAGTCGGATCTGGAGCATGCAAACCATGCTAACCATTTGGTTGTCTGGTCAAACCAACAGGAAATGCTCTGAATGTAAATAGGGTATAATAACGTTATTCCGCTGCCATAACAATAATGGGGATTTAAAGGTCCCATGGCATGCTACTTTATGGATGCTTTAATAGAAGGTATTAATGGGCCCCTAACAAAGTATTTGAAGACGTTCCCGAAATAAAGACGTGGTGCAGAATTACAGCCACTACGAGCCAGTCACACATTGAGCTTTCCCCAAGCACGCCGTTTTGGTGTCTGTAGCTTTAATGCAAAGGAGGAGGGTGGGGGTGTGGCCATGAGCAGCATGTGGCCGCGGTACCATGCGCTCTGTTTACAGTAGTGATGGATTGAGGCCCCGTCCACACGGAGCCGAAACAGGCGAATACGATCCGGTTTCGTTTTATGCGGTTCAGGAATATCTCCGTATTGACGGAATCATTGCGAAACCACATCGATCTGTAGAAACGCTGTAGTACACATAAGGTGCGCTGCTTCTGCTACAGAAATCCAGAAAAAAAGAAGAGACGAGCATGCGCATAAAGGCTGACCGTTGTTTGCAAACATACAGTCCGAGAGGAGCCAGCAACACGAACAGCTCTTCTACGAAGATTGATCTAAATAGATTTGGTGTATTTGTCCTTCCGTAATTCTTTTTTCGCTCATTTTGGTCACGGATTCTCATTAAATATTGCCCTAGCAACCAAACAAGGGACATTATCTGCTGCAGAATCATCACAAGCATGTAGTCCACCATCATTGTTGTTGTGAGTTCTGAGACGCCACAGGTTTAAGAGGTCATTGGCTAGAGGGTCGAGGGGTGGGGCGATGACGTCATCGTTTGCGTTTCAGACGTCGACACGAATCCCAACACGAAACCGCATAGGTCCGGATAGATTTGAAACCACCCTCGGACATGTTTTCAGAAATGTGCGGTTTCGGGCACCGGATTTGCCGGCACCGGATTTGCCGGCTCCGTCTGGATGGTCGCCCGAAACGCACAAGACTAAAGGCCGATTCATACCTCTGGATCCGGACGAAATCCGTCCGTCCGTACCAAACGTTGTCTCCGGTACTACCCTTCATACCTCCGTCCGGTTTCGGCATTGTTATGGATGTTGCAATACATACTCTAGAGGGCATCAACAATTGCAAACATGGCATCCGTAGAGGAGATGATTTTGCTTTGTGTCATCTGAAATCTGCAAAAAAATGGCGTGGCATGTGGCATGTGATACCCCTCACCAATCCGCAGATTCTCTCCTCAAAATGTTGCGCCATTTTTAAATGACCAGTTACAACTCATTGCCAAAGCAGGTGAACAATAAAATAAAAAGGCCAGGTATATAGTATAATATAAGTATAAAACATTAAAGGTAGGGTATGCGATTTTTGAGAAAACAGCCGTTCAGACTCCGTTGCGATTCCGTTGCGTGCTCTCTGGTCCCTCCCTGCCACGCTACCTGCTGTAGCTCCTCCCTCCGAACGTCAGTTATGCGCGTTCATGTAAATTCAGATACATTGATAGGAAGACGAACCACCATGTCCGATTCCGAAGTAATTAAACATTAGTGCTGATAACTACATAATAAATGGTATCCGGGGAATGGGGAATTTATGGGCAGTTGATGAAGACATTGCTACTCAGTTGTTGTCCGCCGTAGTAGTGCAAAACTGTCAGACTGCTAGGCTCGTGAACGCTAACGCAGGGACGCGCGAACGTCGGTGACGGACAGTCCCACAGCCAATATGAACGGAGAATCGGAGCCTCGCTCTGATTGGTCAAAGTGTACATGAGCGGTGGCAATTTTTTGGGGGGGGCACACAGAGGCAGGGGAGAGCAAAGTAATGATCAGATATTCTCAGAGCACTTCGCCTACATAAAGCTTACTGGCTATTATGACA
>OOFH01026682.1:1532-11916 GCA_900323355.1 Merlangius merlangus
CAATAAGCCTACTTCTCTCTCCCTCTCATTCCCTCTATCCACAGCTAGCTCTCCCCTTCTAACCACCACTCCTCCAGCACCTCATCCATGTCCTGTTACCTCTGGAGATTAACATGTCGTCCGTCATTGTGAAATATTTACCGTCATGTCAAAATAAAAGTACTAAGTAAAGGCTTTTCCCAAAGAAACCTTCTTAGATATGTGCCAACACCAGGAACTCATATTTATCATGTGGGCGATTTTTCATTAATCAATTTTGCACTTTTATCAGAAACACCTTTCAAAATGTTCAATAACAAGTCAACCCCCAAAATATAGCCGTTATTTTGAGGAACCAGCTGTCGACTTTTCAAATGCCTGACATATGACCTGTGGCTAGGACAGACCATATATCCATATATCCTGTGTATATCTTTCACAATTATTCGAGATTTGTGATGAGGCCTGTACATCAAAAGCACAGTCGTCCTCAGGTGTCCTGCGGGGACAAATTCTGGAACCTTTAAAAATCTCTTTTAGTGGTCAAGGCCGTTGAGAAATGGAGATGTTTTAGCATGAGTGAAAAAGACCAGACTTAGCCAATCCCTTCTCTGTGAAATAATGTTCACAAGCCACACAGGCCTGCTCCCTTGGGTCATATCCGGCACTTACTTTACTTAACGTACAAATATAAATGCACATAGAAACGTACCTACACACTTGGGTTATTGAGCTTTCGTCTCCAAACATATTAGATCAGGATTGATAGAAAAAACAATATCCAGTTGAGGGTATTTTTGGTGTGTGTGACCTCCTGTATACTTATTTTAAAACAGAGAAAAACAAACTACCAACAGAATGAGGCCAGTGAATAACAGAGACAATGGAAGATGTTATGCAACTGCATTTACAAAAGACCGACGTGACTGTGGAAAACTGTCATATTTCCTTTCTGATATATTTGTCTCTGAAAACAAGGCATAAAAAAGAGTGCATTAAAGTTGCAATGGAACATGTATTAATGTACACTGATATTTGAGTGTACACCTCAAATACGTACTTGATTGTAGTCAGAAGGTTAGCTATTTCATAAAAATGTCCTGCCTTTCACGGCTGTTTCCTCTGGAGGTTAAGTAGGGCCGGTCTAGTCTATCCTTTGATGGGGGACCAGTTGGTGCTTTTACTGGTGTTGCTAGAGGTGTTGGAGGCCGAGTCGGAGGCGCTCATCCCTCTGGCCCATGTGATATCCCCAATGCCCCAGGACGAAGACCGTTATTCTGTCCTGTGGAAGACCGCCGTCCTTCGGATGAGACGTTAAACCGAGGTCCTGACTCCCTGTGGTCAACAAAGATCTCATGACACTCATCACAAGTGTGAGTGATGACCCCTGGTGTCCTGGCCGGATTCCCACCCTTGTCCCAGCCCTGACCCTACCAACATTGCCTCGTCTCTAATTGGTCTGTATCGTTCCTCACTCACTCACTACACTGTGATAGCCAGAGGGTGGTGAGTGGTCCGGCGTATACTATCTGCTGTGCTTAACCCAGGTGGGGGCTACACCCTAGTGGCCACGCTAGCATCAGACACACATACACACTCACTATAATATGTGCTTTGGGTGTCTTGAAAAGCAATATTTTAACCCCAGATAAAGCCATTCTCAGCACTGTTCTGTTGCCATGTCAGAAAAGGAAAGGTACTGCAAGGATGGCTTTGTTTTTTTTAAACAATACCTCTCAGAGGAAGATGCAGTTCTATTTGAGTACAAAACTACATCTGGCGCAAGAAACGACAGACACCCTTAAAAGTCTATGCCAACCGACATAAACATCCCATTTTATCACCTTTCAACTCTTTTTCAGATGGGTCTAACTGATCTTTTTCCAATTACCGTTGGGCTACAGATGTGGCGCGTCTAAGCAGACATAATACTAACAGGAAGACCAAGAGTGAAAAGGCAAAAAAAAAGACGAAGAAATTAGCTGGCAACGTCAGTGAGCCAACAACTTTTTCCTGTCTGGCACGGCCTCAGGTCGTTTGAACTGCCACGTTGAATCCGAGCCAGATGGTGCTAAGGAGATTGATGCCGGATCACATGTCCGCTTCTCATGGCCTGCTAAACTCACACCACTTTTCATATAGGCGACGAGTCGTCGCGTGTTTGATGTGGAAAGAGTCCTACGTGGAGAAGACGAGATAACACAGATTCTCTGGTAATACGTAGGTTAGTGCAATGGTTGCTGACAGGACTTTTTTCTTTTTTTGCTGCGATTTACAGACTCCCCCAGAGCTTTAAAACAGAGATTTATTTGTTTGTCTGATGAGAGTGTTGGTGGTGTGGTCTGTCAGAACAGGAAAGGGATTATTACTGTAGCATACATTCATACGGAAAACAATGGAAGCAATATAAGCAAAAAGAACGGGTTAAAAAGGTTTAAAAATATATTAAATTAAACAATAAATAATAATGCATGAATTATGATGTTAGAATTGGGGAAATTTATTATTCCCAAACACAAAAGAGTCAAACTAACAATATGTCGCTCATAACCAAGCCAACGCCGAACCAAAATGGCATGTGATACATTATTTTAAAGAAACAATTTTAAATGTACGATATACCAAATAGAATGAGAACAGGGTGGGTATACATAGTCCAGAGGTCTGTGATTGTGAGGCTGACATTAACCAGATATCAGACTTAAAACACATTTTGGTTAGCGTAGCTTCAGTCAAGATCAATGTGTTTCACAGGTCTGGCTCCTCCATGCTGCGATCTGGCACTGAACAAAGGGTAAACCCTGAATCCCGGAGGTACCCTAATTTGCGCCCACTGGTAAAAGAGTTCAGTAAAGGCAGTGGGCACATTAAGGAGCAGTGCCTGGAAGGACTTTTACTAGCTACAGATCCCTCAGAGAACCTCCATTTGTAGATTATTATAGCAAGAGCATGTGTATGAAAGCACAAGGCTGTGTGATGCTAAATCGCTTCCTCGGCTTTGTCCAAAGGGAAATTAAAACAAGTCTCACAGCCATCCTGTCGCTTTGGTCCACAGTGACAGGAATTCGTCCTAATAATTTCCGATTTGGCATGAAACCATGGGAACAGATGTGTAAGGAAAGTAGCTTATGTGCTTCTGGGTCAAAAGCAACTCATCCACTATCTTTCACAAGTTCGCGACTGGTCTATTTATCAGCACGCTAAATACAAAATCGACATTGAATAAAAACAAACAAAAATTGGAAAAAACATTCAGTAAATAAACAAGTTGGCATCATGTGGCAGTGACATGTACTAAAAATACATAAAAGTAATTATAATATGACCATCGTACAAGCAAACTGCTTGTATTAGAAAATGAGCACTGTACGAAAAAAAACGAAGATACAACACGATTGCACAAATCCAATTATATATCATTTGATTTTCCTGCGGACATGCAATTAATCACTCATCTAAAACCCCAATATGTATACGGCCATGAAGTGTTTCATCATGGTTCGGTGGGGGTTCTGAGGGGGCTATTTTCTCTTATGATTATCTTGAGTTAAGCTGCTCCAAAGTGGGGTTTCCAGGGAGGTAATGATGCGTGTAAATACCCATTCACATTGAGTCATGGCGGCGGTGCTAAGTCAATGTGTCTAAATCCAATCCCTTTATTTCATGCCCTCCATACGTCCAAAGGGGAATTCTTTCCAGCCTAGCCCAGTCCCAATGCAAACGTAAAGCATGGCGTTTATTTACAGCTATCATTAAAAAATAAAGACGCGGTTTGGTTAAAATATTGTGTGCCACATTAGGTATATGTCGAAGTAAGGACAGAAACATAGCTGATATTGTTGTTGTTTGAGCTAACTGGAAGAGGCCTTCAACGAGGCCTTGACTCTCCAACTCCTACGGTACAGGCAGCCTGGACTTGATATAGTGGCTTGCATTTCTTAAATTGAGCTCAAAAAGCTATATTGTGTTCAGGCATC
Source organism: Merlangius merlangus (assembly GCA_900323355.1). Classification (NCBI taxonomy): domain Eukaryota; kingdom Metazoa; phylum Chordata; class Actinopteri; order Gadiformes; family Gadidae; genus Merlangius; species Merlangius merlangus. Next base: position 5,489 of record OOFH01026682.1, read on the forward strand.
GCTCCACTTAAACCAATTTGGATTTCAGTCATTATTTTTTATTAGCTCCATGGCATCATGGTTCAAATTGATTTAGAAGAATGGGGGCGGGATGTAAGAACAATCAAACGCGATTGTAAATGTGAAATATATTTTCAAGGTTTTGAACTGTTTGACCAGTTTAATAAGTCTGGTTATTAAATGTAATAAATGGCATGAATATCCCTTTCGTTCCAGAGAGAGAGAGAGAGAGGGAGAGAGAGGAGGAGAGAGAGTGTGTGACCCCAGCCACCTGTAAAGTTGAGGCCTGTTACAGCTCAATGAGGTGTGACTTTAACACCCCACACCACACCCTACGGTGGGGGCCCTACACACCTCTGTGTGTGCGTGTAGAGCCTACACACACCTACACCCACACAGACACACTCACACACAATGACACATAATTGGCCTGAAAGTGGATAGCAATAACCTCTTGTCCTTCGGAGTGTGTGTGTATGTTTAAGTATGTGTGGCAGTGTGTGTGTATGTTTATGTGTGTTTATGCATGTGTGTGAGTGTGTGCGTGTGTGTATCTGTGTGAGAGACCACCACAATGTGTGCACAACGGCTCCAGCAGGTAAGTGTGTTTAAAAGTGCGAAGCCAAATCAGCTTCTGGCTCTACTTATAAGCCTCTGTGTTTGTTGCCGGGACAACGAGACATTGTTCCCCCTACTTTTCGGCGGACGTTGGAGCCCAATCAACCTCCAATCACACGCCTGCTGGTCGTCTATAGACAGACTAGAGTTCAGAGCAGTAGAGACTAGTAAAGACTGAACCTAGAGTACATTAACACATGTGATGGCACACATTAATGGAGGTGGGACATTTTACAAAGTACACACAGACACACGCACATATACTGTACATGCATACAGTATAGAAATATGCACGCCCAACACACAGATGCTTGCTAGATGCAATGGGAAATGTGTTTCTATTTCAACGTCCTCCCAGGCCTGGTCGCAGGTTTCCTGATTGCGTGCAGTGGATGTAATAATAATCAGAGCAGCTATTGGTCAGAGACTAGTACGGTACACACATGATCCAGCTGGACTTTGTCTCACAAACCCCATACCCCCAGGGCCGTCAACAGTTTGAGCAGTGACATCACATCACATTACCTAACGGAGTGTCATTATTCTGTTTGTATGTAAGAGACATAGTGAAAGAGATTCTAGTCATCTAGTCACACACAAATACACAAACCCTAACACAAATGTTGTGTGTTTAAATGTCTGTTTATATGCTTAAATATATATTGATATAATATAATAATAGATAAGAAAATAGTAACTGAACGACGAGAGTGTCAATATGTTAAATATGAATCATAAAAGGGAAGACAGAACTCAGTTAGAAAGGAACACATTTTAATCTTGTTAAATAACAGGAGCATGCATGGATGGCAAGAGATAGTTAAATAAAACATAAATACATGTGATCACATTTTAACTATCGGCTCACCGGCATGAAGATCCTCAGCCAGTCAAACATTACAGCACAACTACAGTTACACCATTTGAGTGGTATTGTTTAGATTCTATTCACCTGCAATACACATAATGGTACTATGCCAATATTTATAAGTGTTCCCTGTTTTGCATCCATAGATCAGCTGTAGATTAATTAAGTTCTCGACAGTATGACATTATTTTTTCACTTTCTTCTAAATTGTATTTATTCGCTGTAATGTCGTTGTTAAGTAATTAAAAAAACAATTAAAAAAACATGTACAAGAAACTGCAGTCTTGTACATGTTTAACGTCCCCCCCACAACCCAACCCAACACTTTTCTCATCAGACAGTATAAAATAATACATTTTTAGAATTGCTTTACAAACCATGTTGAATATCTTAATGAATGATTTTGATTGTTTTCTTTAAATTACCCGACCTGATACACACTTTATTGAACCGTCTAAAGCAATCTCAATGCATGTCCATCCAGATGCTTTAAAGACGTTTGGGCAGAACCATGTTGATAAAAAATTATGTTTATTTTACAAATGTGCATAACAGGGCTAACCATATAGTGACCAAATGACACCCAGTATTATGGAGTTGTTTCCCACCGTCCAAACCCAGCCACCTACTCACTGAGGTGGGGATCACGGGAACCTATGGTTCCCTAAAGGTATACAAACTATACACACGCGGCATCAGTGTTGTTCTGCAAACAGCTCACCAAACAACAAGACTCAAGGTGCGCAAGTACGAACCCAGGTTTCGCATTTAAATGTATTTTTTTATATAATAAAGTAATATTAAATGTGACATGTGGTTACAATCGTAAAACAACAAACAATGTTGGACACGAATCAGGACCGCGTGTGATTCAAGAGGACATGGCTGACATCTGAGTCTGCGATCCGTTGACAAGCCTCACAACCACATCCACCTTCCTTACACTGTGTGGCTGTTCTCTGAACTACGTGTTGGACGTGTTTTCCTTTCCTTTCTCAGGAGGCCACCCATTGATAGTCAGTTAATCTCATTATCGTGTGGTTAAATATACCATCATCTCAGCATGTGATCTCTGTTGTCTTTGTCTAACACCGAAAACATGTTCGATACGTTCACCCCCTTTCTGTGGAGATTAGCGAAAACTATGTCGCCGTTTGGTCATCTGGAGATGAGGTAAGCACAACTTTGCTTCATTCTCTCTCCGTTTTTGCTCTTTCTTTCTCACCACTGGCCCGAGCACTTTCTCAGTCCATCGGAACAGACCAAAGCAAAATATTTTTGGAGATAACGATTGGAAGGTTGGACTCCAACAATAACGTTCTCTATCAGTGTGGTTTGAAAATAAACGGACATCGACTGAGCTATGCCATTACATAGGCTGTGATTGTAATAAGTTTGAAAAAAAGGCACATTTCAAAGTAATTACTTCATCCTATTAGATCCGTGTGTGTTTTGACTCGGTTGGGGCCGTGCTCGGTCAGACGGTCTCCGTAAAAGTTGTCAAAGATCGGATTTTGTTTTCATACATTTCTGGATGCTCTCATATCCTCCTCTTCCCATATTCTCCCATCCTCCTCCTCTTTCTGCTCTCACACTCCCCTTCCAGTAAAAGAGTCACATGCCATCATGGCTGCAGAGAGGTGAATGAGGGGTCACCATGGCAACCTCTGCTTCCTGGCTGGCGTCAAACAAAGGGTATCCAAGAATAGGCATTCCCTCGTCCATTTACAGACCTGATTGTTTTTGTGGAACAAAGAGACGGAGAGAGAGTGAAATGAAATGAACACTGAGATCTCGTGTTCATTTTTATCCAAATTGACCATCAATGGAGAAAGTGTTTGTACATACAGAGCCAGTTCCCACTTGCCAATGAAGCGATCTCTTAACTTTTCACCTCACAGGTTTCTATGAGATCCACCCTGATCCCTTTCCTTCCTGGTGAACCCAATCTGGGTTGTTACTCCTTCCCCCGTCTTTCCTGAACATTCATCTCTCTGGCTCCCTTCAATGTTTCCCTATTGTTCTATCAACTCATGTTTGACCTTGCATAACAATGTTTATATCTTCTCCCAATAGTAGGTTGATAGTTCAACAGCTTCTCCCCTAATTTCTTTCTCTCACACTTGCCAAGACACTCCCTGGCTCCCTGTTGGTACCAAACAAGGAAAATAAAACTACAGGGAAAGCCCAACCCTATTGAATGGCAGGCTATTGCAAGTGCTGTAAGCGATTGAGTCTAGCCAATTTAAAAACAAAGACAGACATCACCTGGCCCTAATCTGAGCCCATTATATGCTGCAATTCCATTTGCATGGTCCTTGTGGTTTCATGGTGATGTTTGGTCAGTCTCCCTATTTCAGTGTAATGGTAAACCACGCTCAGTTCTCCCCCACATCGCTAAACTCCCTGTGAGGCAAAGTAAAGCATTTCTTTCTCAGTGCCGGGGGGACATAGGAGTTCAAGACACAGAGGATGTAAAAGCTGATCCTGTATATGAACTATGAACCCGTTAAAATGAGGCAGTTTTCACAGTACTCAGAACAGTGGGGCATGACAGTTGACCACCTCCATTGTTTTGACTGATGCCAGTGGAAAAGTACAATACAGAGAATGATTGTGAGAAATGTTGTACAGTAGATGATAATGAAAAGCAGTGTGAGGTAAGGTTGCCGTGGACATTGACCATAGGTCAATGTTTGTCATTTGAGTAATTGGTTAAATGGATTTTTCAAATACAGACTCATAAGAAAAAGCGCAAGCAAAACACAAGCAAAAGCTGTTTAGGATCAGTCATGCAAAATCCATGTTTCTTTGATTTCTGCTATCAAGTGTTTATAGCCTTAGAAATGGACAGATAATCATGCTTCCCATTTCACTTTACTAAATAAGAACAAAGAGTAGGGGGTTCGTAAGTATTTCTTGTCTTTCTGTCAAACATAATAAATGTTAAAATGGATAAAAAGGGACTGCTTCCCTCACTAAAATAGCAGTACAAGGGGAACCAGGGTAAAGGTTATCCCCTGGTCAGTTTTTAAACAAAAGTCAAAACCCGGAGCAACGGACAAACGGAACGTTTCTAATCTGTTGAACCATCAACAGTGGTCTCAGGGCGAGCAGCTCTCCAAGTCAAGCGTGCCGGCGGATTATGGAGGATTATGCTATGGCGGTTGGCGGTAGTTATTATGTTACACTGAATGTCTTGCTGGGAAAAACGCCTCCTCCACCACTGTGCTTTTAAAGGGTGCATGTGAAGAAATGATTGTACTATATATATACCGAGGTGATACGGATCGCGAAGGTTGGAAGATCAGTAAAAAAAAACTGTAATTCCATTGTCAGAAATGCGGTAGTTCAAAATGGCCGTGCGGAGAAAGCATGTTCACTGTAAATATGTCAAAAGTTATAAAATCTATAGCCACACAATATTATTATTAAAGCAACAAAATGATCATCAATCAAAAGTCCATCAGGTTTTAAACAATTACGTGTATAATATAAAGAGGTATCAAGCAAGGGTTACTACAGTTCTCAAGCATGCACAGTGTTTTCTTGTTCCTCTTTTTCAGTGATTGAAACGGAAAACGTTGTCCTCTTGGCTGACAGTGGCATTGGTAATGATAGTGAAAAAATGAAATGGCTGGTCCCTTTTCATTTCCATCCTCTCCTGTGTGTGGAAACATCATTGGAGTGGAGGCGAGCGGAGCAGAACTTAATTACCAAATGGTTGCTGTGGTTATCCTTGTAAGGTAAAGGTGCAAGATGGAAGGCTGGGAGTCCATCATCCTCATCATCATCATCTCCATTATCTCCAAAGATGACTATCAACAACAATCTCAATCTCTGAAAAAAAAAGCAGCTTCTCTTACCCTCCGGAAAAACAACAAAACCCCAAATGAACGATAACAATAAAACCAAGCTATGTGTACACATGCTATTTTCTATTCACCAGAGCCTGTTCCAGAGGGAGTCCTGTTTGGTGAGAAATCATCAGGCCCACGGACAGGCCCGGTGGACAGTCTTCAACACAGTTCAATGATTACATGTCCCGTTCCTGACCCACCCCTCTCTTCCAATATCCAAGTGCTCAACGTTTCAAAGGACGAGGCGGCCAACAAACCCTCCATCCCCCATCCCTCCTCCTCGCTCCACACCTCCCCTCCCCTCCCCTCCTCTCTCCCCTTCAGTCGTTCTTCCCCCTTCTCACATCTCTCTGTCTCCCCAACACTCCCGGCGTTGCGGGCCGTCCCGACCACTCACTCGTCCCGTGCGCGTCGCCCCAGGTCCCGCGGCGTCCGGTTGCGCTCGCCGGAGCTCTTGCTGCGGGCCTTGCGGGCGCTGTCCTGCGCCTGACGGTACTTCTCCACCATGCTCTTGTGCTTCCGGCGCAGCTTGTCGTGGCACCACATCCTCTCGCAGTACTCCTCCACGTGGAGCAGGTTGCTGGGACCAATCAGCTGCATGATGTCCTTGAACCAGGAGCGCGATTGGCCCATGGTCAGGCCCCCACCTCCTCCTCGGTTGCCGTAGGAACTGCCGCCGCCGCCGCCACCGGAGACGCAGGGTGGCCAGCCTCTGTACCCCCCGCCGCCGGACCGGTCCTTGTTGGAGTCCGGGGCGTGGATGGAGGGGTCCTCCCGGGCCAGCAGCTCGCCCACCGCCTCCCCCTGCAGGACCTGGAGGGTGAGGCGGGCCAGGGTCTGTGTGAAGCCGTGCTCCCGGGAGCGGCACACGTAAACGCCCTGGTCCTGGCGGAAGACCCGGCGGAACAGCAGGCCCTGCTCGGTGGCCATGACCCGGTCGTCCAGCTTCACCTGAGGGCGCAGGTGAAGGGGTGCGTGGTAGGGAGGGAAGGTGTGGTAAGTGGTGGATAGTCAGTGGAGATCAGGTATTGTTTTGTCGCTATGGCAATGCAGCAACTGTAGACCAGCGAGTCTTTTTATTC
>OOFH01028538.1:1714-15098 GCA_900323355.1 Merlangius merlangus
CAGTCAGTACATAAAACAACACAACATAGGAAGGCCTGGGAGCTAGAAGACAGTAGGGTTCTGTTATTAGAGCAAGTGGTGGGTACAGAGAGACTTCTGCCCTCATCGCTCCATGCTGCGTTGATGACCTCATTTTATTTTGACCCTTAAACTGTGGAGGAGGAGGGTGGGGAGAGGTTGGGGGTTAGTCGTTATGGACGTGGAAAGGTGTGGAAAGGATTACAGTGGTTGATGGGAAATCCTTTTGTTTTCTTTTGTGTTTTCCTACGGAGATTCCAGTCTGTGGCAGGCAGAAGTCAAACTGGTGCGCATTTTTTCCGAAGCGTGTGAGTTCTGTCCTTGACTGGAAATGGGTCCCTTGGGTTCAGATGATCCAAGAAGCTTATTTCTGGGATTGGGATGATGTAGCCTCTTTCACAGCCGCCCCGATTGTTTCCTATCTTCTTTGTTCCTTAAGCTTTTGACCTAGCGGAGGAATTTGGAAGAGGTTGTCCTCCTCTTTTTCAAGTGAGGATAACAAGAAGTCAGGAACAGAATTCAGGCCTGGTGAGACCGTTGGGGGGGGACTGGACACTTTAAGTCCAGATGTTGATACCGGCCAATTACTTCTAGAGCTATCTCCCAATGTTCCAGGGAATTTTCCATTGTATTATTTTGAATCTCCTGGCTTTTTTAAAAGCGTGGAACTCGGGAGTATTGCCGCTGAAAGCATTTGCTGTGTGTTTGGTCTACGGAGCCAGAAATATTTCTCTCCAGTGGAATGACTCCACCCGGCCACCGTTTGGCACGGCATGTCTGGGGTTAATGTTCCCTTTGATGTGAGAACGGAGGGTATGAGTCATCCAACTATCTGTCACGGGTTGGATTTTTATTTAGACTGCAGAGTAAATGTGTTTAAGACCTCTTTTTTTTTTTTTCTTCCTCCACCATTGTGTGCTTCTGCCATACCTTGGCAAAGTCCTACCGCTCAAGACCGGCGGCACATTGTTGGCTTGCAACAAGCCACACCAAATGGTTTGGAATGGGAATCCAAACCTTTCCGAGGCCGGTCGTAGGACCAAAGGAACCCTGCCTGATCTTGTTGACGTGTTTTCCATGCGCCCGTTATCTAACATGTCTAAATGCTGCCGAAATGTAATCAGGCCGCTCTCTTATGATGTATCGTACATCTAGCTCGCAGATAGGACATGATAAACTGTGCTTTATTAATCCCAGATGGTGAATAGTTGGGTGGGCGAAACGTTTTGGGCCGCAGTACAGAACAATTATGAGAATTACCACAAGATATATCATTTAAATAAGAGTTAGGGTTACAATGAATGATCTACAAATATGCATAACATGCTCAACTCCCTGCCGTCTCCAGAGTGCTCCGTCAGCGCCCTCACCGACCTGGTGTTCCTTGTGGATGGCTCATGGAGCGTGGGCCGGGAAAACTTCAAGCACATCCGCAGCTTCATCGGCGCCATGGCGGGAGCCTTTGAAATCGGCGAGGACAAGACCCGAGTGGGCATCGTCCAGTACAGCTCCGACACCCGCACCGAGTTCCCCCTCAGCCGCTACCCCCGCAGGGGAGACCTTCTGAACGCCATCAGCACCTTGCCTTACAAGGGAGGAAACACGATGACAGGTGGGCCAGCGGTGCATGGTGTGGGTTAGTCATTGGCCACATCGTATGGTTAGATATAGTTATACAGTATGGCAAGTCATGGTTAGATTGAATGTTAACTCATGGTTATATAGCATGGTTAAATACGGTTATATATTATAGTTAGATATGGCTACATAGCATGGGAAGTCATTGGTTATGTTGCATGGTTGGATATGGATATAAAGTATGGTAAGTTGTGGTTACATAGAATGGTAAGTCATTGTTTATGTTGTATGGTTAGATATGGTTAGATATGATTAGATAGTATGGTAAGGTGTGGTTATATAGTGAAGTGTAGGTCATTGGTTATATAGTATGGTAAGATATGGTCATATAGTATGGGCAGGTCATTGGTTGAAAGGGTCTTAAGTTTAGACTCATTAATGGAAGTTATAGGTCAGACAGAATGTCTGCTGCAAAGGTTGACTTTGAGCCAATATGCTCATAGGAGGGTCAGAACTTTTAACATTTCCACATTTTGAGGGACAGCACTGACGATCCGCATAGACTTGGCTAGCACACCATTTTCTTTTCCCTATTTAAATATATTTAAAATATCATTATCGTTAATTCAATATGCCTTCTGTTTCAAGGTGATGCCATTGAGTACCTACTGAACAACACCTTTACTGAGGCCGCCGGTGCCAGGAAAGCTTTCCCCAAGGTAGCCATGATCATCACCGATGGAAAATCACAAGACCCAGTGGAGGAGCATGCGAAACGACTAAGGAACATTGGCGTGGAAATATTTGTTCTAGGTATTTTTTTTTACTTAAGTGTTTTGCCGAATGCTGTTCTTCCATGTGAAATGTCTCTTTGTTTCCTGGAAATGACTTGATGTCAACCAGAGTTTTGGTTGCAAGATAGATAATCGTTCTATATATATATTTAGCTCTAATCCTATTGATAATACTGTATAAGAAAAAACAACTGAAATGATCAATGGAGACAATCACATTCACAAAATTGTGTATGTGACTGTAAACTGTTAACACTTAATAGTGTGTATGTATATGAATGGATTTCTGATCCGTCTTTCCAGGCATCAAAGGAGCTGATGAGGATGAGCTCAAGGAAATGGGATCCACGCCTCACAGCAAACACGTGTACAATGTACCCAACTTTGACCTAATCCAAGAGGTGCAGAAGAAGATCATCATGGAAGTGTGTGCTGGCGTTGATGACCAGCTCAACTCTCTGATTAGCGGAGAGGAAAGTAAGTTGAATAATAATCTGTCACAGTCAGGTCCACACTCCCTGTAATATCTCATGGAGTATTTATACATTACATGTGCTTTAGGTTTGATTCGAGAGTTGTATAGAAAGAGAGAAAAGAGCAAGACTTTGAAGTTAAACCACCCCAAACAGATGGATTCTACATTGGCTCATACAGAGGCAGGAGCCATTCTCATAGCGTGTCTCATAGTCGTTAATTGCTGAAACAAATTGTACCCAAATAACAGGTCTTAGCACCTTTTAAAATATAAATCTTCAGTATGTATGGATAAAATAAAACATTTGACCCACATCAAATAACACCTACCATTACCAACCATCACCATTTACCATTCCACCATTGTTCCTGCCTCACCTTCAGTGGTGGAGCCGGCCTCTAACCTGCAGGTGACAGAGATTGCCTCAAAGTCGATGAGGATCACCTGGGACTTGTCCTTAGGCGACGTCTCCGGCTACAAACTCACCCTCACCCCCATGCTGCCCGGCATGAAACGCCAGGAGCTGTACACGGGAGCCACGCAATCCAGCATCAACGTCCGCGACCTTTCTCCAGAGACCGAGTACGAGATCAGCCTGTACGCCCTCAAAGGTCTGGTCCCCAGTGAACCCGTCATGGCCATGGAGAAGACCCAGCCGGTCAAGGTGTCCACAGGTGAGGATGCAGTGTTTTTTTCAGTGTTGCATGCTGCTCACTTCTTTTGTCTCATTTGTGTAACTCGCAGACCCATGTCTGTCTCTGCTGTAAAGGCCCATAACTAACCAAGGTTTTTCATGCGTCCGTCTGCAGAATGCTCACTGGGAGTGGATGTCCAGGCTGACGTGGTCATCTTGGTCGATGGCTCTTACAGTATCGGATTAAAAAACTTTGCCAAGGTCCGCGCTTTCCTCGAGGTACTGGTCAACTCCTTTGACGTTGGTGCCCACAAGGTCCAGCTCAGCTTGGTCCAGTACAGCCGTGACCCCCACACAGAATTTGCCCTCAACACCCACCACGACATCAACGCCGTGGTCAAAGCCGTGCGCGCCTTCCCCTACCGCGGAGGCTCCACCAACACAGGCAAAGCCATGACCTACGTCAGGGAGAGGATCTTCGTGTCCAGCCGCGGCGCACGCCAGAACGTCCCTCGCGTCATGGTGCTGATCACGGACGGGAAGTCTTCGGACTCCTTCAAGGACCCGGCGACCAAGCTGAGAAACACTGACGTGGAGATCTTTGCAGTGGGTGTCAAGGATGCCGTCAGATCCGAGCTGGAGGCCATTGCCAATCCCCCGTCAGCCTCTCATGTCTTTGAGGTGGAGGACTTTGACGCCTTCCAGAGAATCTCCAAGGAGCTCACTCAGTCCATTTGCCTGAGGATTGAGCAAGAGTTGCTCAACATCAAGAAAAGGAGTAAGAAGCATTACTTTGTTTATTAAACCACATGTTTTTTATGGATGTCACAACACTGCGTGCAACACTGCTGAAAAGGGCAATATATCCATTAAGCTAAGAAAATATTGGCCACCAAAAACAAAAAAAGAGTGTGATGGTGGGATAACTCTACCACTTAAGGTAGTGAGGCCTGTATCCATTCCAACAACTAATAATGTGGTTCCTGTTGAAAAATAAGTAGTGAGATGACATCATGCTCAGGAGTACGTTAAACAGGCGTAGTAATAGTATGCAAAAGAACAGAACGACCCTGGCAAGAATAAAAACCCATAATGATAACAAGCCAGAATACCTAACCAATATCCTCTCATGTTTATTACTTGCTCGTAGGTCTTCTCCCACCCCGGGACTTGGTGTTCTCGGAGGTGACCTCCAGAAGCTTCCGCACTTCCTGGACCGCCGCCACCACCAGCGCCTTGTCCTACCTGGTGCGCTTCCGCAAGGCTGAAGACAACACCGGAAACTACATTTCCTTGGCGGTGCCCGCCGACACGACGACTGCCGTCCTGCCCCACCTCTTCCCGCTCACCACCTACGAGGTCAATGTCTTTGCGCAATACGAAAAAGGAGACAGTTTCCCGTTGACGGGTGAAGAGACCACTCTGGAAGGTAAAGGGTTTTGTCTTCGTGTATTGACCACAGCTCAATCTTAACAACATCCAAGTCAATCCCCGGCTAAAGCGACCGGTCTGAGAAGTTCTGTTTTGGTTTATTTTGCAGAGCAAGGAACCGTACGTGACCTGGAGGTGACGGAAGAGACGACGGATAGTTTCAGGGTGTCGTGGCAGGCGGCGCCGGGTTCGGTGATCCGCTACCACCTGACTTATGTTCCCCGGAGCGGGGCGGGAGAGCTGCTGCGGACGACGACAAGTGGACCTGAAACCACCGTCGTTCTTCAGGAGCTGTTGCCCATCACGACCTACCGAGTGTCTGTGTCTGCTGAGTATTCCACTGGCACCGGGCAGGCGAACCAGGTGGACGGGACCACCAAGGAAGGTGAGGGGCCCCTAACACGCTCTTAAGATTTCTCTTCATAGTTTCTACCACATGTGCTTGTCGGCAGATCAATATGGTTTTTGTTTTTGTGTGATTTTCATCCTGGAGTTGATTGTAGACAGCATACAATTTGGCTGAGATTACAACCCAGTCCGACTGTCTTTTACGAGTCTTGAGTGCTCGTCCGATCCACCATTTTCTATTTGATACCTTTAGTGCGTGGATCGCCCCGGGACCTTCGTGTCTTCGACGAGACCATATCCACAATGAAGATATCATGGGGGGCCGCCCCGGGAAATGTCCACCAGTACCTAATCCTTTATAAAGCCGCGGAGGGAGGCGAGTTGATGGAGACGACTGTCAACGGAGACACCACAGAGGCTTTGCTCACAAGCCTCCGACCGACCACAGAGTATGAGCTCTTCGTGACCGCCGGCTACTTTTCTGGTCCAGGCGAACCTCTTCTGGGCACAGGCACTACGTTGGAAGGTACGTGAGGATGTCACATTAACTCATGTCAAGGCTTTTTTTTTTTGGGTTGCATAGCACGTATGACTGAGCAATCAGTATTGGAGAGCAGACAACTGAGTGGGGCCTTTGTTATGACTGCCAAAGGGCCGCGAAGGTTGTCACGTTTGTGTGCGTTGAGTGGGTTTCTGAGCCTGACTCGGTTTTGTGATTGCGTCTCGTTCTTGGATTTCACTCATTGCTCTGCAAATGTTTGATCAAGAGGTATGATGGAAAATGGCTTGATGTCGGCCTATTGCGTGAAATCTTGATATGTAAAAAAAAAGAAACAAGCGTGTAATAAATCTCTGCATGCATATGTCCAATCGAGAGACCGATGAGCTTTCAGTCTCAATGGTTAGTTAAGTATATGAGCTGAGTTCAGGGGGAAACAGTTCTCTATATAATTCCTCTGGCATAGACACAACATTGGTAGGTACTGCTTTGCTGCCAAAGAAGCCAGTGCTGAGGAAATGGGTGTGGGGAAGCTTGTAAACTCTGGAATGGTTTGGAGAAGACATGCAGTGCCAAATGCCTGGCTAGGTTGAAACTTAACTTTGATACTTATTCATCTTGGCTTTGCTATAAGCTAAAGGTGAATTGCTATCCATTGGTTTATACAACATATTGGGAATGTTAGTGATATGTATGAATTGCAACATTCTTCAGCTGCTTATTTGAACGTATGGACGTAATTCTCGATGCTTAGAATTATCTTGTAGGGCGTGGTTTTCCTCCAACCTGTAGATGAGTGTTACCAACATCTGGTTCAGTGTAGACGACATCTGTGTAGTTGTGGTCACTTAAGGATGCAAGTCAGTCAACAGGATGTTGACTGACTTGGTTTTGCTGTGCTTTGGGGTGTTCATATAAACAACATTAATGCTGGAGGTCATTCAAACAGAGAATGACACATCTTGCATGTCAACTTAATGACCGCAGCTGGAGTCCTCACTCCAGTTAGATAGTTATGGCTAGATAGGCTACGTAGTTAGGCTCTAGGAATGTTGTACAGGTGGCGGCTGCGGAATGAAAAGCCTGTCAGCTGTGGTTTGGATCAATGAATAAATGGTTGAAAATAGAGATAAATCTTTGTTGGTAAGTAGTTTGCCAGAAACCATTGCCAGAAGAAATCGCACCAAATTGCGAAATAATTTCCCTGATAGCAGATAATGGCATCTAAATACCAACGAATTTTGAACTTCTTTGGCTTCAAGTCCAATCTATTTGATCATACTATTTATTTAAAGCTGTCACCATTTGCAGAGTGGAACCAAAGTAAAGCCAGTGCTGTTGCGTCTCATTACATGCCTGCGATGTGATGTAGTGGTGGCTGAACTCAATTTCTCTGCAGAAAGCTATCTCATCCCTCCAACTCACCAAACTATTTCATTCTTCAGAATATGATCAATAGTGGAGTCCTTGTTTCCTAATGTCACGCCTTTATATCCTTGGCAGGCCCAAGGGTCACTGGTGGCAGTCAATTCTGGACGTTTGAGGGGTCCAAGTTATTGGTTGAAAAGGGGGCTTGTGTGCATGTTTGTGCCCTTCAAATTCATCACATTGTGTTCCATCTTTTGTCCCTTTAATAGCCAAAGGTGTTGACTGGGATAAAACACAGTTTCCACAGTTTGAATCCAGTTTGATACACCCTCATAGGAAATACTAAAGCTGCTCTCTCTGTGCTCTGTGACAAAGCACTTTGTCTAGCCGGCTTCCAAAGCCCTTGACGTCACCACACCTCACCACACCACACACACACACTGATCTCATTGTTTATGACTGCCACTATGAGACCCGCTATGAAGGTGAACATTTGACTGGCTGGGGAAAATATCTTTCACACAATAAATCCAATTGTGCCAGAGAAATTGGACAGTGTTCCAAATGGAGGCGAAAAATGGGAGATTATTTATTACATCCTGTTGAGTTGCATTGGATGATGGCAATCCTCCACCAACGGGGTAATATAAAGTTTATATATGTTTACCTCGTCATGCTAAGATGAGGATGTTGGTGAAATAACCAATAAAATAGAGGACTTTTTAATCCCCAGTGCTGAAATGGCACATGGAGCTCACTGTCCAGGAGACTGAGTTCAGGGGCCTTTTACAAGATTGGCGGAATGAAAAACGACTTTTACTGAAGATGGATTCAAGATGCAAATAAATCATGAAAAATAAAGAATAAATATCGAATGGACATTCCCAGACAGTCAGTAAGTCAGTTATTTTATAAAGTTTGTGATTACTACAAATCCATTTTGTTCCTTTTTGTTTGGCATATGGCCATTTTTCCACAACTGCAGATCATTATGTTTTAAGACATCTTGGCTGTGGTTGTGAGGGGCAGGTCAACACATGGATCTTCCTTTGCGGTGTGTGTGTTAGTGTTAGTGTGTGTGTGGTATGAGGGAATCTGTGGGGTGAGGCATGAGTCTTATGTTTTGATCTTGTCTCGTCAACAGCACTTACTTAAGAACAGGCTTCCCCTCAGAGGGTGTGGACGCTGGGCGTAACCACAGTGAAATATATACCCGATAAGGAGCCCTTCAATGCCACTCTCGTTTTATTAACCTTACAACAGGGGTGGATGACAGTAATAGCTGTTATGGAAATCCCGCGGCTTAAGAAGACTTTATGGCGAATGTCATTAAGCTGCCTGTGCTGGTGTGCATGTGTCTTTGTGTGTGTGTGTGTGTGTGTGTGTGTGTGTGTGTGTGTGTGTGTGTATGTGTGTGTGTGTGTGTGTGTGTCTGTGTCTGTGTCTGTGTCTGTGTCTGTGTCTGTGTGTGTTATTGTGTGTGCGCATCAGATTACCCATTTGGCTTGTAGACTGTAAACGATGACTTTTTTTGGTCGTGGATGTTTGTCAGTTGAGTCTCAAGGGTTGGCAGGTCTGACCGTGGCCCATGTGTTTTGTTAGACTGCACTGCTTTACTCCTTGGCAGGAGCTCTTGGCTGAGTCCCACCTACTAAGCCCTTGTCTGTGGAAGTGATTTCCCCGTGATCCCTGTGCATTTACCGCAAACGCAGCTGTTAACTCATCCTGTATCACAAGTTTTCCTGTGAAATCGATCCTTATTGGAGAGGGTGTGGTCTGGACTTATGTATTAGGTCTTACCTATCAATGATCTTGATTGGTCCACAGTTCTTTATTTTATGTAGAAAGCACACAGTTTGGCAGGATCTATTTTGATGCTGCCATCATTGCAATTTGTATTTATATCAGTTTTTCCACCTCAAATTAATAACAGATTGACAATAGAATGAGACCAATCGAAAGATTCAGATTGAAATTGGCACATGAATTTGACCAAAACACCTTGCCTGATCCCAGTCTGAGTTCATTGATGGTGTTTTCATGTGGAGTGTTTGTGTGTTTATTGGATCAATTCATTTCTTCATTTAAGACCACCATATTTACAGACGTATTCAGTGTTAGCATCAGGGGACTACGGGTTGTGAATGCGGTGAAAGCTGTGTAGTTGGCAGGGTAGGGTTAAGGCCCAACCCCATTTCTACCCCTTACCCCTTCCCCTTACCCCTCCCCCTTGTTTTGAAGGGGTAAGGGAAAGGGGTGAGGGGAAGGCGTGCCGGAAGGTTCTTCTGAAGCCCCTCAGGAATCGAAAGTGTGCAGAGAGGGGAAAAAGGGAAGAGGTTAACATCTGTACAAAAAAAAACCCTGTGCTTTTTAAGATCACATTTCATGCGTTTCAATGGAAAATGAAAGGCGCTGAGGCTATGTGATTTGTGATTAGTTTTGCAGAGATCTTTCCAGGTTTCTCTGATTGTGAGTTCAAACGCACCCTGCGGGGTTTAGGCGGAGACCGACAGAGGACTGTTTTTGGTTTTACCACTTGTTGGCCTGTTGATGTTGTCCGTTCTGTGTCTAGCCCACTTCCTTTAGCCCTTTATTTACCCGCGTTAGAACCCCACACCGCACGGACTAAAGGAAACACTGAGCTTGATTCTCCATTAGCATGTTTTTTTTGGTGTGTTTGGACTTTACGCTGATAATCCAGTCCAAATAATCTCCATTGGAACAAAATAACCCCAAGAAACACATGATTTGTATGGTTGTTGCATCCATCCCAACACAGCTCATATAGTCATTTTCTTTCTCCTTGTCTGAACCTCTTATGCAAGAAGGCTGTACTTATGGTCCTATTTGCTCCACAGAACTGGGCTCGCCAAAAGACCTGGTCACCAGCGACGTCACCGACACCAGCTTCGCCGTGCGCTGGACCGCCGCACCGGGCAACGTGCGCCAGTACCGGCTCCGGTGGAAGTCCATGTTCAGCGACGAGACCGGCGAGAAGACGGTGGGCGGGGACACCACAGACACCGTTCTGGAGGGTCTCACCCCGGAGACACTCTACCAGGTCTCGGTGTTTGCGGCCTACGGTCGCGGAGAGGGAGAGCCTCTGGTGGGGGAGGAGACCACAGATGGTAAGCCGCTCAAGAAGCGCCTGAAATGCCTCTAACAGACCCTTGACTTTTGGAGCCCCTCACTCTCTCTCTCTGTCTCTCTCTCTCTCTCTCTCTCTCTCTCTCTCTCTCTCTCTCTCTCTCTTCCTTCCTCTCTCTCTCTCTCTCGCTCTCTTTCAACTCCTGCCACCCCCTGGAACTCTTTCTGCTTTTGCTCTGTCCTCACGCTCGTTTGTTTGAGATATAGTGTCCACTTTTCTTTCTTGTTGAACTTCTAAATCAATCCTCTTTTAGGCTGTTTTTCTTGGCCCACCTGGGAATGTTACTATGCCCTAAGTAATATTGTTTTAATTGCTTTGGTTTTTCCTTCATGAAGTGTCTTAACGGGGTGAAGAAATACGCTAAAAGACTTAATGTATACATACACTAATACTTGTTTGAGTTGTATGTCTTTAAAGCGTGTATAAAAAAAGTTTGAAGCCCCTAAAAGGAAGGGCACAGCTAGCAAACAATTTCCTAAATGGACCCAAAAGGCTTACTCGAAAGCCTGGAATGCTGACCTAAACCTTGACTTTATTACCCCAAAGGCACCAGAGGACAGCTCAACATTTAAATATGCCAGTTCATTTTAGGCATGGTAAAAGAGTTCATGATATCTCATCAATGGCAGAGATATATAAATATATATAAGTGAGACTATGCTTTTTAGATTTTTGCTTAGAATTACGTATTTTTTGCCACAAAAACAAGCTGCATCGGTCATCGACATGCGTTTGTAGCTTGAGTTATATAACTCATCTGTATTCAAGGTTTCATGGTACATATAGGGTGATTTAATGTCCAGCACCTGAAACCGCTCTTTACAGGAGATACAGGTCAGAAAGAGCCAGACAGAAAGCGGTGTATTCCTTTTTTGACTGTTCTCATGCCAAGATGAAAAAAGCACATCGAACAGAATCCCTCTCCAATCGGGAATGAATTTTAACTACCAGTTAACAAAAGGGAATGTGCTAATGGAAAAATATGTGCAGACATCTTTTTATACTTAGTAATTCTGGCAGGGCAGACAGGTGTGAAATACACCACAACCACCTTTGAGGTGACATCGGAGGCAGGCACATATGGTTTATAACCGCAATGCTTTTCTTATTTGAGCTTCCAACTTTTCCTCTCTTTCCCCTCTGCGAAGCAGACACCAGTGGTCCATTTGGACTGAGCAACACACAGAAAACTTGGATCCACGACATCTTTCCGTTCATAGAAACCTAGTGAAAAAAAAAGAAATAAGATATAATTCTGAAATTGGGAAAGTCTGAAAGATTTTCCCCAGCTTGTTTAGAGGGCTATGAAAAGTCACACTTGCCCTTCCTGTTCTGGATCAAAGGCTTTGTAGACACGCTATGGAAAAATCGTCCCCTGTTGGCTTTCCTCAAATAGATCAGTCTGCTGTGCTTGGCTCCTAAAACTCACTGACTAAACATGATCGATTCTGTAAAGTTGGACCGGGCGGATGCATGTATGCCCCAAAGAAACTCAAGGAGGGGAAGTTAAGTGATTTGATGTTTCCATGAAGTTAGGATCCACCCTTGAATCCATCCACCCATCTTTGCGTCATCCATTCATCCTCCACCCAGCCATCCAACCCATCCACACCTACATCCAACCCTCCCTCATCCATTCATCCTCCACTCATCCATCCGTCCATCCCTCCACCCAGCCATCCAACCCATCCACACCTACATCCAACCCTCCCTCATCCATTCATCCTCCACTCATCCATCCGTCCATCCCTCCACCCAGCCATCCAACCCATCCACACCTACATCCAACCCTCCCTCATCCATTCATCCTCCACTCATCCATCCGACCCATCCACACATACATCCGTCCTTCCCTCCATCCAGCCACCCGGACCATCCATCTAACCCCACCACTCTAATCTGATGTCTCCTTCCCTCACAGTCTCGGCCGCCGGCAAGATGATCGTCGTGTCGGAGGAGACGGAGAAGAGCATGAAGGTCGACTGGAAGCCGGCGCCGGGCAACGTGGTCAACTACCGCGTGACCTACAAGCCCCGGCAGGGCGGGCGCCAGCTGGCCGCCAAGGTGCCCGGCGGTGGAGCCACCACCACCGTCCTGCGCAGGCTGACCCCCCTGACCACCTACGACATCACCGTCATCCCCGTCTACAGCGCGGGGGAGGGCAAGGCCAGGGAGGGGGATGGAACCACACGTACGTTGGTGTGACCTCACTACAAAATCGCTTTCCTGTTTTTTTTGTGTGATGGGAGAGTTGATTTTTTGTTATTTTTTGGGCGGTTGGGGTTATCTGGATCACGCCGCCAGCGCTCGTTGGTTCTGTTGTTTCGCTCCAACGCTTACAGATTTCTGTTCGATTACATTTTTGTGTGAGATGAAGAACAGCTGGTCATTGTTTTTTGCCACAAACAATGTTCAATCGTTTCAATCCAACACATGCAAACTATTTTCTTTCCAGTTTATATATATGTATATATCTTTTATTAATGAATTTCTGTATATATATATATTTATTATCATTATTTTCTTCGTATCGCACTCCTTTTTCATCTCCCTAATGCGCGGTCATGTAATAAGTGGTCTTTGCTTGTTGTTTTTACCCCCTCCCTCTTCAGTGTCTCCTTACAAGGGGCCCAGGAACCTCCAGACCTCTGAGCCGGGCAAGACCAGTTTCCGGGTGACCTGGGACCACGCTCCCGGTGATGTGAAGGGCTACAAAGTCACATTCCACCCCTCAGGAGACGACATCGACCTGGGAGAGCTCCAAGTGGGCCCCTATGACAACACAGTGGTGCTGGAGGAATTAAGGTTGGTCTCCTTCTTCTTCTTCTTCTTCTTCTTCTTCTTCTTCTTCTTCTTCTTCTTCTTCTTCTTCTTCTTCTTCTTCTTCTTCTTCTTCTTCTTCTTCTTCTTCTTCTTCTTCTTCTTCTTCTTTTCTTTGTTTTTCCTAAAAGAAAGTCTTCTGTGATTAGGCATGTTGTGGTGTGTGCTTGTGTGCACATTTGTGCATGTGCGTGTGCACGGCGTGCATGCACTCCCATCTATTCTGTCACAATGGGCGGCAAAGACAACGGCTAACATAAAATGTGCTCTC
>OOFH01028931.1:1158-13156 GCA_900323355.1 Merlangius merlangus
CATCAATCCTCCCCCCCCCCCCCCCCCCTCCATCATTCCTTCATTTTCTTTTCCTTTAGCACCGGGTCCATTTTTTTTTTCTAGTGCCTCGATCTGCCACCTTTCCCTCTCGCGCACTCGCTTTCCGCTTGAGAAAGGAATGACATCATCGATGTAGCCATCGTTGTGCCAACCAAAGACTGCCCTCTAACAGGTTCACGTTAATAAGAGCCCAGAGAGAGAGAGAGACACACAGAGAGAGAGAGGGGCCGACAGTTGAGACACAGAGAGAGAGACAGAGAGAAACCTTTAGTATAATTAATTTTCTGTTAAAAAGATTGTCTTATAAAAGCAAAAGGTATTGGTTTTAAGCTGTATGGTGATCGGTCCGCAATGCCGGCAATGCAGTTTATGTCTAAGCGTCCTGAATGTTCAGCTAAACAGAAAATGCTTTGTTTGCTTTGAAAATCTAAACTACATCAAATAACCTCGGAACAATTTCAGTCCCTCACTTAAATGTCCAACAAAATAGGGATGCAGTAAATAATAAGAAAAACCCCAAAATATATATATATTTTTTTAAATACAAATCTGCAGTACCCGGTACTGTCCTAATGTAACAAAACAGCATTTCGAAACGATCATGAATAGTTAACCAAGAAGTTCTAAGCAACTTAATAAAATAGGATTTGTGCCCGTTTCCCGTTATTAATTCCTGCTGCTGTTCTTGGTTTCCACCGGGGAGATCTCCCAGTCTCTTCCACCAACAGAATAATTGAATTATGCATACTAAAATGACCTATTTTGTCAAGCTAGGCCTACTACTCAGCACTGCTAAGGCAGACAGCATCCTTGAACAAACTAAACTAAGAACACATACATCCCTCATAACACAAAATTCTCTCAAATCCCGTCATGGCTAAATGTTGCGAAGCTAGACAAACGTTTTTTGTTTTTTTTAATTCACCAAGAGGGTAACCAAGTAGACTGCAGATTATTTGAATTATGCATACTAAAAATGACCTATTTTGCTGGTTCTCTGTGATGCTGCAGGAATTAAGACACATGAACCTCCAGCTGGTTGGTACATGTTGAGAAATTCAGACCACTTGGGCCAGGGAAACGTTTATGGGACCAGGGAGAGGTTTATGAGACCTGGCCACACGATTATTGCAGATTGCCCTGTTAAATACCAATTACACATTGTCCTTCATCCACTCCAAGCACCTTATGACTCAGCGTACAGATAAGCAAATCTACCGCTTTATTCTGCACAAGATATACCTAGTCCAATGGAATGAACTAAATATATGTAAACATATGTAAAATGTGTCTCTTTGAGATGCAGCAATTTTGCACTTGCAGGAAATTGAAAGAACAACACAGCCATATCCTTCACAACAATGGTGTCCAAATACTAATCTTCAAATTAAAATAGCACAGTGGAGTGGGGTAAGCCAATATAAGCATGACCCCTTCCTATTTCAGTCAGCAGATGGCAAAATGAATAGGGCTACAAAGATCCAACTGTACGCCTCCAGTTCAGGCTCCATTGACAGCTATCAACCCTGCTAAAGTATCCCGGACTAAGTAAATAATCGGCTGCATACCCAAAAGGCAATATGCTGTAGCGGGCCCAGGTTCCATTATCCCTCTGGATGAAAATATTGAATTCCACCGTTTGGGAGGGTGTTTAACAAATTGAAGATCAAGTTTTAAATTGAAGTTTAAAAACACTAGCTCCATGTTATGGATCGGCATCCGACCAAATTCAAGTAGCTCAATGTAAATGCACTTTAATGTGATTGTGATTTTTTCAAGTCCTTTTTCAAGGGAATCTACTAATAATGTATCCATTTTTTGTTATATAAGTTAAAGGGATAATGATTTTGATATATGGTGAGAGTACTCCACTTTCTCAAGTGTATCTATGTAAACCAAAGACAAACAATATTTCTTCATTAACTGCCACTTGTAACAAATACTAATGGACCCCACAGTTGACATCCATTCAATGAATGATAATGTCTAATTTAAAAATATTCAAGTCTTTGAGACTAATTGCAATTGTTTACTGCATATACCATTTAACAACTCCCTTGCAAGGAATTGCTCCCGAATCATTTTGTAAAAATTACACCCCATCAAAATAGCAGTGCGATGCAGGGAATTGTATCTTTTAGAAATAAATTCACTACAAAGCAGCTCAAAATGATACGATGAAATTAGATACATTTGGATCGCCTTACCCTAGTGCTGCATGGAACTCTTTAAGACTAGGAATAGACAACACATTTTAACCCAAACTAGGCTACATCACGTCTAACCAGAGTGTAATACAATGCAATGGTCTCTTTAATCACAATATTGACATTGGCCGGTACCAGCATCATCAAGCTTCTGCTATGCACCACGTCCGCCATATAGGCCGACACTTGCATTAAAGTGTGTGATAATATGTACTCCTCATTAATCTTGTCACTTTTCACACGTTTTAATTTACAGCAATTGGTTGTGTTTTTATGCCACATTCCCCGATAGTTAATTTGTTTTCACATGCAAGTGACAGCCAAGGGGTTTTCATTCACTCTGACTCAAAGTTGAAGGAGGTCTTTATTTATACTATAATATGCAATGCAGTATAATAAGTTGAAACAGAGTCGTTAAAGCCGTGCTTTCTCGTGCTGCCTCTGTGTTCGGAGGGGACATCATCGCTTCTCAAAGACGCTTTACTCAATTGGTGCGCGACGTCCAAAATTAGATTCCTACTGACAATTCTTTGTTGCCATTACAAAAGGCTGACACATTATGGGAGCGAATCGTGATTTTGCAGCACTGCATCAGGTAAATTCATGAGCCATTACAATTAATTTCAGATTTGTCCATTTATATTAGCAGATAAAGCACTGACGTGATTTGATGTAATAAAGCAATAACTATTGCATTTCCCGTCGAAGTATAACCTGCCAAGAACGGTATCGCAGAATGCCTTGAGTGACCTTTGGTCCTGTGTGCCGACTACCACGTTTAAGCGTTTCCACAAATTAGAATCTAAGGCCAATCTAGAACAATTATCCATCAGAAAAGGCTACTCTGCCAAGTTCCAACTAATGCCAGGCGGACGGTGCCCTGTCCACTGGAGTATAGTCAATTTAAAACAGTAATGACATAGGTTAGGCAATAGTAGCTTAATTTATACAGGGACGACTGAAGGTAGGCTTAATCATTAAATATATATCTTCGTATTTAGAAGTTAAGAAAGTCTAGCTCAATTCACAAAAATGTGTCACAATCGAACAACGCTCTTTGCGTTCACTACTGATAGCTTTTTGTTGAGTTCATAATATTGCAGTAATGGAATATATGTTGCAGGCGTTAATAATAACATCGAGCACGTACTTGCAAAAAACGTTTCCGTTCCTCTATCCCCCCCAAAAAAACGATCCCAAAATTGACCCGTCAAATCGTCTCAAGTGTAAATAAGCAGAGCAATGTGGAGCCAAATAAAAGGGACGGCAGGTTCCAAGTAATCAAATAGGTTGTAGTAATACATAATCAAATAATCATTATGAAAACATGCCCTGCTATTGTACTCAAATAGTGACACCTTGACAGCCACTCATTTGGATGCACCCTATAATGGTTCGTTTTCCAAATTGTAAATAATGATCATCTGCAGCTTCTTAACCCCGACATGCGATTATTGGTTTGCATGCTCGCATAGCAAGACCAATATCAACAGAGGTCCAGCTCATGCTGCGTCTTATTCGAGAGCTCCTGTCTGCGCTCTTGCTGATGCAATGCCAATAACCATAGACAGGCTGGCTTAGCGTGGCTAGCTAACCAACTACGTGGGTATCGAGCTGCGTAACCATACATTAGTGTCCAACGACTCAACGTTGGCGCTACGTGTTGTGCGGCTCCGTGCGGTGTGCGGAGCACTGGTACACACACACTGGATTATTAAATAGCGGCTGAAACGGTGTGACATCGCAGTAACGCATGCACTAAAGTTCGCAGCGCTGGCCGCTCCGCTTGGCTGCTACGGCGAGCAGCTAGCTACAGCGGGCAGGCAGACCTCGATACTGTACAATTTCTGTCGAACAAAAAAAGGATACAGGTCAGGTCCAAGTCAAAGCCATCTTCTTGAAAACGCCTTTTGTTCCGGCTGACTATCTCTTTGATAATGGCAGTCATGTCGGTGCCTTAAAAGTCTTTTACACGGCCTTAAAAAAAACGTTAAATTATTTCGTCTGCTTTTGCGGGGCCAGCGGTCCTCTTTGGCCGTCCCGTCGTTGTGTGCGGACGGTAGGACCGACAGAAACGATGGCTAATGGTGACAGCTAGCTTACAGCCTGATATTACTTGGCTAGCTGCAAAGAAAATCCCTTTTCACGGGGGCGTCCTTTATATCTTACCCGAAAGAACCAAAATCGCCATATTTGTCCCTCGCACCGGTTGTCCCGAATATAAATCCTTATTGAAACGCTGGGATGCTGAGCAGATGTGTTGTAGCCTTAACCTGCTAGCCGCACGGCTCTGTGACAGCTAGTCTAGCCGTCGGTGCCGTCTTCTGGGTCACAACCAAGCAACGTCGGGGACTGCACCCTTCTGTCACTGCAGGCCCCGGATCTCCTGCTCCTTCGGTTTAAAGCAAAACCATCCGCGGCGCTCAATGGGAAAATAATCCTGCTATCCAAAAGAGTTGATAATCCAAACGGACAAGTCCAAGTCGTTGATTTCACCAAAGACGCCGTGATTAAATGCAGGTGAGCGGAGAGAAAAAAATCTCTCTCCGATGTGCCTGAAAAAAGAAGTGCAAGTAGCAGTCACTATCACTACTGACTGCCTGCTAGTTGTGTTAGCTCGTTGCTGTCTGGGGAAAATCGTTCTGCCAGGGAAAGCAGGTTGCCAGGATGTAGCGCTATTATCCCCCTATACCTCCGATTACTTGCTGCTTCAAATGGTCACGATTAAATGTAACATGGCACCCCGTGTGGTTGATTAACGCAAGAAGATGAGGTATTCATCCCTACAGCATGTAAAACTAACACTGAAACTGTAAACACTATATTTTCTGTATTCTTTCTTTATACACAGTCCAAATTCCAATTCTGAACTATCTGCTGCTTGAATGATTAATGAATATGGCGATATTATAGGTTTTATTGCATGAATACTTGCTATGATACACAGATAATGTAGAATATATTATTTTGATTTTAAATCGAACCAATATTTTGTAAATACACAGTAGATACAGTAGATAGATAAGACAGACACCAAGTAATCAAATTATAGATAGAATAGTAGATACTGTTAATAATATTAAATGTGCGCATTCTTAACAATATGCACTGTACAAATCAATTAGTGTTGGGATATTCATGGCTTAGCTGTTTGACATAGAGTTTATTCGGCTAAAAATAGAAACGGGATGACAATATTTATGGCAACATTAACTCGCATGGGGGGGGTTTGGCTTTCAGCGAACAGAGGACAGTTGTTTGTGACCGTCCTACCACAGAGAGATGTCGATGTTGGTTTCATAGAGAGTAGTATTTTGTTAGGTCCTTTCCCTTTACTTTTCCTTTTTTTATATATATATCCAATGACTCTCCAGTCCACTAGGTGGCGGTAACGCACACACACCAGATGATCATTACACCTGCCTGTACGGTGAAGAAGAGATTTATACGTCGCGCAGAAGTCTTCATGGGAGTGTGACGAGGTGAGTTTTCCAGCACTGTTTCCTTTCTAAATGGCCAAATTGAATGTTTTTCTAAACCGCTTCTTCTTCTCACGTCTGTTATTAGTACGCTGCTTTCTTATCGCATGTGCACCTGAACGCCATGTTCCAAGGAGGATTTTTAGAGAGCATGCTTGTTAGAAGGTCAAGCTAACGCTAGCGATCCAGCAACTCAAGCTGATATTAAAGTTTCGTTTTCACTGTAGTCAATTTCTTGTAAAAGGGTAAAAAAAAAACACCTGTCAACGCATTTTATCTTTCATATGTTCTGTTTAAAGCACATTTGTGTCTTGTCAACAATTAACAAAACAACAAAATCGTAGTTGAGTTGATGCAACTGCAACAAGAAATTGCATGTATTTGGATACGAAGCTTTTTTCTCCGAACGAGTCTTAAACAGGTTCAGTGTTTTAAAACCGAAATTGGAGCTTTAATATCTTTCAAACGTTTCAAACATTTTAGGAATTCAGTCTCATTCAGATTATAAAGTTGTGATAACATTATGACATATCCCCAACCAAACCAGATCAAAATCTGACACATTCACGAATGTGTTTCTATAGTGGGGAATGTTTAGTAACCACGAAGTGTTTATAATTATTATGCAACAAATAAGCAAGTGCTATTACCTCATGTATTCGTCATGGTCTGAAAATTACATTGATTTGACCTCAAGTTTTGTGGAACTAGCATAATTATAATAATGTAATTTTGCTACAGTATGCATAAAAAATAATTTAATAGGTGTTCAGTTTGCTAAATATTAAGCATGTATAAATGAGAGTGAGAAGGGAATGCATTTTTCCGCTGAATTACAATATGCTTTTTGTCTTCCAGGGCCATCTTTGAAAGATGGTTTTAAAGGAGATTCCCACTGACAGTATCGCTCGACCCCTGGGACGTAATGAGGTTCTTGGCTTGCTCTTTCGACTTACTATATTTGGTGCTGTCACGTACTTCACAATAAAATGGATGGTGGATGCCATAGATCCCACCAGGAAACAGAAATTAGAGGCACAGAAACAGGTACTGTGTGTGTGTGTGTGTGTGTTTGTGTTTGTGTTTGTTGTATGCACATGCATAGTTTATATAGGCAGAGTGGCTGCTTGTTTGTTGTAAGCAGCATCAAAATGTACATTTTCTATTGGGCTGGAATGGGTAAGACAAACTAATTTTTTGCATTTCTGATTTTTGCATTCATACATTTCTGAATGTCTGAATGTTAAAGGGATACTTCACCAGTGGAGATATGAGGGTTATATGAAGCAAACTTTGTGTAAACATATCCCCATAATACATTGACTAGTTTAGACTTCTGCCCTCGTTTTTTCAAACGCATCATTTGTATATTACTGTACAGCATAAAAACATTTGCTAATTACAGTAGCTCAGCATATCAAGTGTTTGTACTCAACCTTTTCTCCCAAGTTGAAATAAGTGTTTATCTTATACAGTAGGCCTACTTTAGTATATGACCACTTGGGTTAGTAAACAAATCACAACAACCAACATGAATTTGAAGCTTTATTCATGAAAAAATATGAACTATTTTCAAAATGAAACGTGTAGGGTGCGTTTGCTAGAGTCAAAATAGTCACAGCTCATCTTGAGCATCCACTGTCTCCTGGTAGCCACGGTTCTGCCCATCTTGTGCTGAGTAATTAGCTCTGATGGCCTGGACAACACAGGAAGCCGATACTGGCTAAGAAAGAAAGAGAACAACATTAGCAAATCAAGATAAATGATCCCTTGAGTAGCCTATACAGCATTACACAGACTTCAAGCTAACGTAACGAAGCCTATGCTCTGCCAATAAGATCGGCTACTTTTGGATAATTACATTGTCACGTTCGCCGGGACTCAAAACTATTGTAGCAAATGTGTTAATAAAAAGACAAACACCTGATGGGCTTTGGCTGGCTTTTCCAGTTCACTTTCTGGGTTCGGAAATATGTATCCAATACCCAACTGTTCAGATGAGGCGTGAAGCCTGGGTGAGAGGTTAGACACATGGCCCCGTCCTCGCCAGATTCAGACATTTATTCTAGAAGAAACTGGCGTCGCTGAAATTCGCTACAGCACAGGGACTCTGTGTCAGTGTCTATAGGCGATCAGAGCAAACCTTCTCCTCTATTTGTGTAAATTCTTCCTGGCTGTATTCTGGCTCGTACTAATAGCCCTGAATATCCGAATCCAACAATAGATTTTCAACCTCGGCTGTTTCACTTTGCAAATTTGTTCTCTAGCTAAGCGGTGACGAAACATGGCGGACATTGTGTTTACATCTCGTACGCGAGCTCCCGCCCCGCCCTCATTCCTTATTGGTGGGCTCACAAATTTGCGGAACCAGTGGTTTGTAGTCCTCGGCCCTTCTAGCAGGCAAGCAAAGTTCTCCCGAGATGACGTCATACGCCTCATTCGACGTCATCTCGGGAGAAAATTAGATCAGGAAAGCTGGGCCAAGGGAAGACTGGGTTAGACTGAGGGGGGAAAAAAAAAAACATTAATTATATTACAATAGCGATTTTATAATGATAGAACGCCAGATCTGAAAGTGTGAAGTATCCCTTTAAGACTCCCAGTTGGTAAGCGGAAGAATTGAAACAACTCATTAACACTGTGTCCATTAACTGACTGCAGCTGTGTTACGCAAGCTGGTGTAGATCAGCGGACTGTCTGGGCGGTGTAAGTAGGAAGGCTTTAGGGAGTGTTGATGGTCAGATTCCTGTGTACAAAGAGAGGGGTACACATCCATAAAACTAATATATTTTACAAATAAAAATTCTATACATTTCATTTTGTAGAATAGATCAATTATTGGATGTGATTTTTTTTTTTTTTAAATTGATTACATTATTGCGATCACTATCGATTACATGGACTACAGACATATCACAGTTTTTTTAAACTACAAGCCAGTGGAAACGTAACACGTTGCGACTTCAGCCTGCAAATGTTTGGCATGTTTTCCTTTTTGATTAAATACGAGCCACATAGACACCTATAAGGCTGCCCACCATATAACATGTATCATCTAATTCTCTCTTTCTTTCTGATCCTCCTCACGACAGGCAGAGAAGTTGATGCGCCAGATCGGAGTCCAGAACGTCAAGCTCTCCGAGTATGAGATGAGCATCGCAGCGCACCTGGTAGACCCCCTCAGCATGCAGGTACACACACACACACACACGTACTCACTCCCACTTGCTCAGTGTGCGTAGCACATGGGCCTAAATAAAATAGGTGCAGGGTCAAAGTAGAGGGAATGGTAAGTTATGTACAGCGAAGAACAGTAGCTTTATACGCCTGTCGGCATTTATATTTAAGTGAAAAATGATCAGGCGATACACAACTAACACAAATAAAAAAAAAAACAACTGTACCACTGCATATCTAATAGATTTCTGAACAGAACCGCAAATTGCAACCATATCCCTGGTCTCGTTGCTGCTCATCACATTGACTCTATCGCAATCGGTTGATAAATGAATTGCAGCTCTATTTCTCCATCAGTAGCTGCTGCTCTAGCAGCGCTGGGCAACCCCTCTTTATGGCACCCCGGGACCAACCTCCAAGAGGAGGCTAGAAGCTGGGGAGTAGCAGAGCTGATCACCATGCTTCTTTGAGCATTTAGGGCTGATTGCCTCATAGGTATAGGGGGGATTAGAGAGTCTGTCCTTAAATGTCTGCTTGTGTCTCTTCGTGTGGCGTTCTCCTCTTCACGTCTCACCTCGTCCCATTTTCTCTTGCCTCCTCACCCTGCCCTTCCCTCTACTCTCTCCCGTTCTCTTCCCTCTGTCTCCTTATCTCTCCTACACTTGTCTCCTTTCTCCTCGTCCAATTGCTGGTTCTCTCCTTGTGTGTCCTTTTCTTTTCTACGTTGCATCCTCTCTCCTTTCCTTTCTCTGCTCTCTACTCATCTCATATGCTCTGTCTCTCGTTCGCGTGGCTTCCCTCCCTCGGCGTCTCTCCTCTCTGCGGGCAGATCACGTGGCGGGACATTGCTGGCCTGGACGAGGTGATCACTGAGCTGAAGGACACGGTCATACTGCCCGTTCAAAAGAGACACCTCTTCGAAGGATCCAAACTCCTCCAGCCGCCCAAAGGTGAGAAGGAGGACGAGTGGGATTTCGGACTCGACAGCCATTGTAACGTAATAGATTTGAACTGATCCCATGCATCAAAATGATTTCTTATGGCTGTTTTGAAATGATTAAACCAGTGTCCTCTTGTGGCGAAATTTGCCACGCAGTACAGCTAGGAATATCCTTCCGGAAATGGACACTGGAGAAAGCAATAATTATAGATTTATTTTCATATTTTTTTTATTTCCAATTAAACTGATTATGAAAATTTCTTACCGAAAATGAATACTTGAGAATCCTATGTCAACCTTTCTTTATTATAGCACATGGTTAATTCTGGAGCGATACATGCATTATTATTCCTTTTTTTGATCTTAAACGGTGTCTCCCTCCGCGGTGCTTTAGGTGTACTGCTCTACGGCCCACCGGGCTGTGGGAAGACCCTCATCGCCAAGGCGACGGCCAAAGAGGCGGGCTTCCGGTTCATCAACCTGCAGCCGTCCACGTTGACCGACAAGTGGTACGGGGAATCCCAGAAGCTGGCGGCGGCCGTCTTCTCCCTGGCTGTCAAACTGCAGCCGTCGATTATTTTTATCGATGAAATAGGTGTGTGACCAGCGCACACGCCCCACACACACAAACCACACGCCACGCGTGCCACGCGCGCCACATTTCGATTTTTGGTAACGGTTGGTTCTGGTTTAGACTCGTTCCTGCGCAGCCGCTCCAGCAATGACCACGAGGCCACGGCCATGATGAAGGCCCAGTTCATGAGTTTATGGGATGGCCTGGACACCGACTTCAACTGTCAGGTATACACCTGGTTGATGCACGCCTCAGTTTTAGACATGGATTCAGGAATAAAAAGGAGCACGCCAGAGCAGGTCAACTGGCCTCCCCTCCCATATGTCCAAGTTTCTTTCTTCTTTTTTTTTGGATCACCAATTTCGATTCCGAAAGTTACTTTCAGAGGTATCATTTAGGGTACATTGCCAGAGTTCAAACCACGAACGTCCGATATCTAATGCACTCGATACAAATGGTTAACTTTGGTCGGGCAGTTGCCATCTCGTCCCCATTGCGTTCTTGCCATCTCTTCTTCCTTCCAAATGTATTTTTTTTTGCCCCGTCTAAAGGACCCTCTATACGTCTCTTTGTCCAGGTGATAATAATGGGCGCCACCAATCGTCCTCAGGATCTGGACTCTGCCATCCTCAGGAGGATGCCCACCAGGTTCCACATCAACCAGCCTGTAAGCACGCACAACGCCAGACACAACGCGGTCAAACGACCCATAGGGATATGGGACTCATGAGGTGAAATCCGGAATAATAAAAATGATACTGATCTTGAATCTCCCCCTCTCTCCTTCAAGGGTCTTGCGCAGAGAGAGCAGATTCTCAACCTGATCCTGGACAATGAAAGTGTACGTATATCACACCGGACGTGAATAACGCTAACGTCGGGTCTCCTGGAATGCTAGAATGCCTTCCAGCCGATGATCAGTGGGACACAACTTTACAGACATGAAGGAAAGAATTGCAAGTTGGATTATTTTGTCAGGGTGTCCGCGCATCCTTAAGAAGTCTTAAAAAGTCTTAAATTCATGTTTCTAAATTTAAGGCCTTCAAAAGTCTTACATTTGTTACAAATGTCATATGCTGGTCTTAAATACTGTAACTCAAGGTCTTAAATTTGTCGGGGCAGGACTATATATATATTTTTTTTTATTTTTCTCTGGACTTTTCAGGAAGGACATGTAGAGAGGCTTCTTTCTTGCTAGCTGCATATATAAACCATTATCTGCGTGCTTGCTAGCGTCCGTTTGTGAAGTTGGCTCGCGTCTGTTGCCAACCCCCACCATCGCGTGTTTTAGGTCTTAAATTTCATTCAAGGTGGTATTAAAAAGGTCTTAAAAAGTCTTAAATTTGATTTGCTGAAACCTGCAGATACCGTGTTTGTTGACGAATGACACATGTCATCGATGCAACGGACCACGTCACACAATGATATTTGAGTTGTTTAAATTGTGTGTGTGTGTGTGTGTCTCAGGTGGAGGAATCGGTGGACCTCTCCGACATTGCGCAGCAGGCCGAAGGCTTCTCAGGAAGTGACCTCAGAGAGATGTGCCGCGACGCCGCCCTGCTCTGCGTCCGAGACTTCGTGCACACGCAGAAAGCTGACA
>OOFH01029130.1:10387-20536 GCA_900323355.1 Merlangius merlangus
GACAAGAGAAAAGCCCACCTGTCGACCAATCGACTGCAAAATCCCAGGAAGACCTAAGTGAGGTCCCTCAGAAGAAGAAGAAGAAGAAGAAAGCTGATCTAGAAGAGGACGACTCCCCACCCCAGGAGGAGATAAGTGAGGTCCCTCAGAAGAAGAAGAAGAAGAAAGCTGATCTAGAAGAGAGACTCCCCACCCCAGGAGGAGATAAGTGAGGTCCCTCAGGAGAAGAAGAAGAAGAAAGCTGATCTAGAAGAGGACGACTCCCCACCCCAGGAGGAGATAAGTGAGGTCCCTCAGGAGAAGAAGAAGAAGAAAGCTGATCTAGAAGAGGACGACTCCCCACCCCAAGAGGAGATAAGTGAGGTCCCTCAGGAGGAGAAGAAGAAGAAGAAGAAAAAGAAGAAAGCTGATCTAGAAGAGGACGACTCCCCACCCCAGGAGGAGATACGTGAGGTCCCTCAGGAGAAGAAGAAGAAGAAAGCTGATCTAGAAGAGGAGGAGGACTCACCACCCCAGGAGGAGATAAGTGAGGTCCCTCAGGAGGAGAAGAAGAAGAAGAAGGCTGATCTAGAAGAGGGGGAGCACGCCCCACCCCAGGAGGAAAGGAGGAGGAAGAGAGGGGAGGAAGAGTTGGAATTGTTGGAGGCTGCCGTGAAGACACCAGAGTGTTCCTTAGAAGAACAACCCGTTACAAAAAAGAAGAGAAAATCCTGCCGGGAAGAAAAGGAGACGGAAGAGGAATGTCCTCCAAAACCCAAGACGAAGAAGAAGAGGAGGAGGAAGGAGAAAGAAGAGGAGACCACCATGGATGAGGAGGAGAGGAGCGTAGAGGAGGATCAGATCCAGGAGGAGGCCCAAGCTGCTGCGCATCCCAAGAGGAAGAAGAAGAGGAAGGAGGAGACAACAATAGAGGAGGAGCAGACTAAGGAGGCTCCTCCCAGGAAGAAGAGGAGCAAGGAGTCCAGAGAGTAGAAGACAGGGTCAGCAGTCGTTTGTTTCAGTCCATCCTTCAGGAATTTATTGAAGACTGTTCACTGTACATTGTTAAATTAACATTTCATAATATTATAAACGTATCTCTTTGCCTTTTTTGAAATATAAAATATTTCCTGAATATATATACACATCCAGATGGTCAACATGTTTTAGATGTTTTTTGCTAGGAAGAATCGGGCGTGTTTACCAAATAGGAATACTCCCATCAGAAAATAACCAGTGGGTGAAAAACAGGGTGAAAAAAAACGTTCCTAGAATGCCTTCATCAAAACTGGGCTCTCACAGATGAAGCGGTGTTTGAAGTTGCAGTTGACTGATCTCCAGCTGGCCAGCAGGTCTGTCCTTTTGAGAGAAGTGATACAGCCACTACTGGTGGGAGACCCGTCCATCCAGTACCTGGAACACACACATGCACCTATTAGTAGTAATACACATCTGTTACTACTATGCACACCTGTTACTACTTAGACCGTCACCTATACACCTGTAACTTCTAATAGGACTAAGAACCTGCTAGTATTAGTGCACACGCCTTTTAATAATAGGACTACACACCTTATGGCACTGGTACACACTTAATCACACACCCTTAATATGAGTGTAACCTACGTTGTTGTGATTTTGCTCCCGTCGTCCCAGGTCCCCCGACTTCCCGTCTGCCATTTCCCTCCAGTCCAGTAACCACGATATTCATAATAGTTCACCGTACGGTTAGCGATGAACTCCTATTGAGAAACGTCATACAATTATGCTCTCATTGCGAAAACTTAATGTTTCACAGTGTTACTGTTAAACAGTACTCGTTCATGTCATAGGCCTACATTAGCCCAAGACTTCATGACTTGGGAGTTATTTAGGGATATTTATTAGTTATAATTAAATTCCTGTCCAGAAGTCTTCCAGGGCCCAACAATCAGAGGTTAGTGGAAATATAAGACGGGTTGATGTAAACAGTAGGGAGTGATGACGTGTTGGAGACTTGGAGTTCCTACCTGCTCCTCCTGCGTTTGGATAATCACCAACTGGCTTGAAGCTTGAAGCTGTCTGCAGTTGTCCCGACTATCGTTCCACGACTTCCACGTGGAGGGAAATAAATAACAGCTGGATCCGAAAGAAACCCAATCCTTCTGGCACGGCTTACACACTAAAGAATTGTGGCGAATGTCAAAAGCAGAGGCGTGATATTATTACAGTGACTTTATTGTACCGCTACAAGAGTACACCAAGACTTAACTTAACCAAGAACCTGACATTGACTAACCGAAATCGGAAATCACTAACCCCCCCACTATTGGGACTCTCAAACCTTTTTTAAGCAAAGCATGCTGGTAACACATCAGCAACCAATAGCAGTGGTATAAACAATACAGCGAACATAGCCCTGGCGCTACATTGCCCCCACCAGCATGTCGCCTGTCCTCAGCCCAAGTCCTGACAGCGACGGGGAGGCTGCCGCCTGTGAACCCGTGGGGTCGCATGCCCCCCCAACCCCCCACTGTCTGTTTGAGTAGGAGGACTCGCCGTGTGAGTTGAGCCGTGCTGGGTGTGTCAGAAAGTCTGGCCGCTAGGGGGCGGTAGGCTGCCAATCGGTCTCTGTGTAACACCACCACCCGCCCACGGACACACATCTTCACCTGATACGAAACATCGGAAAGTTGTTCCAGCACCTCACAGGGCCCCACCCACTGGCCGGTCAGTTTGGGAGAGACCCCCTTTTTTCGGGTTGGATTGTAGACCCACACCCTCTCCCCAGGCACGAAGGAGTGGCCCTGGCAATGGAGGTCATATCCCCGCTTTTGTCGTGCGCCTGTTCCTGACGCTGCCTGGCAAACTCGTGGGCCTCTGCCAGATGCTGCTGAATGTCCCACAGGTACTCGAAGACCGGTATCTTTGGGAGACAAGTGTAAGGGGGGGGCGCCAAAGGCAATGTCCACAAGCGTCCGCAGCACTTTGCCGAGCGTGCCACCTGACCCTCGGCACCTTGAAGCTGAGCAACCAGGTTAGGGAAGCGTGGTCCGTCCGCAGAAGGAACCGCTGGCAGTAGAGGTAGGGACAAAAGTGTCTGAACGCCTCAACCACTACCAGGAGCTCACGTCGGGTGACACAGTAGTTGTGCTCGGGGCGAGACAAGGCGCTACTGTAGTAAGCCACCACCCTCTCGCCCCCTGCTCCCTCCTGTGACACTGGCATCAGTGTTCACTATGAAGCTGTGCTCAGGGTCAGGAATGGCCAGGATGGGTGCGGTTGTCAGGGCAGCATGGAGCTGGCTGCACTGTCGTCCTCCCAGCTGAACTCCCTCCCCTTGTCAGTGAGGCGCGGTGTAGGGGGAGGGCATTGGATGCAAAGTCGCGGACGAACCGTGATAAGTATGAGGCGAGCCCTAGGAGGCTGCGCACCTCACTGACATTTTGGGGGATGGGCCAGTTCCTTACCGCCTCCACCTTGGCAGGGTCCGTAGCCATTCCTTCTGGCCCCACCACATGGCCAGGAAACTGGTCTCCAGCAGGTTGCACTTGGCTTCCAATGGCTTGGAACACCTGGCAGAGATTCTTCAGGGCCAGCTCGAAGTCCGTGGCATGGATCAGAAGGTGATCGAGGTAGACCAGGCACTGTTTTCTCTGAATGAGAGCCAGAACCCTCTTCATAACAGTCTCTCGAACATGGCAGGAGCATTGCAGAGACCAAAGGGCATCACCCTGAACTGCCAGAGCCCTTGGCCGATGGTGAAAGCCGTCTGGGGCCTTGCATCTGGTGCCAGCTCTACCTGCCAGCAGCCGCTCCGCAGGTCTAGTGAGCTGAAACACTGAGACCCTTTCTTCAAGGCGTCATCTATGCGGGGTAGAGTCCTTTCTGGTTACATCGTTCAAGTGATGATAGTCCAAACAGAGCCTCCAGGTGTCATCCTTATTTTTGACCAGGAGGGCAGGGGCAGCCCAGGTGCTGTTGGATAGCTCTATCCCCCCCGCCTCAGACATCTCCAGGATCATCTGCTCTGCTGATTCTTGTTTGGCAAACCCTAGTCGGCGGGCTCGCAGTATAATGGGCAGGGCCGTGCCAGTGTCAATTGAGTGCTGCACCAGGTTATTTAGGGTGCAGTCCTGATTTCGTGCAGCAAAAATGTCTGTAAACTGCTGGAGCAGGACTCGCAGTTGTTGGCTCTGTCTCACCAATTCGTTCATCAAGTCCTTCACTGCTCCGCTGGTAAAGTTCCTGGATAGCGTTGTCCACATCTGATGATGGGGCCTGGGGAGTCGTAGCCTCCATGGAGGTCGCTGTTGTCGTAGGCGAACAAGGCAGCACCGTTGTCACCTCAGGCGATGGCGACAGTGGCTGTGGAGACGGAGGGGGTGCGGCGCCTGGTGGACACAGCTGTGTACACCCTACCTTCCCCCCTTGACGGGGCTAGAGGGTCAGCGTCTTCGTGCCGAGGTGAATGGCGTTCCTCGACACATCCACCCTCCAACGAGTCAGCAGATCCAGCCCAATGATGCAGGGGTCTAGAATTTAGGCCAACCAAAACTCATGGATGGTTTTGGTGTTCCCCACCTTCACTGCCAGCTAGTTATCCGGTCACTGTTCGGATCTTACAGTCATTAGCCGTCCATCCTGTCTCTGGAAGCACCCCTGGGCGCACAATGGAGATGGTGGAACCTGTGTCCACGAGGGCCCAGCAGGGGTGTTCGTTGATAGAACAGAGGATGTAGAGGCCGTGTGCGTGGCCCACTCTACCAATCTTGCAACTGTCTTGCATGGCGGTGGGCAGCACTGGCACCGTCGGGTCGATTGTTCGTCTCCGCAGGAAAATCTTCGCCGCGATGCTGAAGAAGAACTTCAATCTCATGAAGTTTCTTCCCGAGATAGTTTCTTGACATTGCCAGCTTCGTAAGAGGAATTATTTTTATAATATCCCACTTCTGGCACCAATGTGGCGAAAGTAGAGGCGTGATATTCTTTCAGTGAATTTATTGTATAGCTACAAGAGTACACCAAGACTTAACCAAGAACCTGACATTGACTAACCAAAATCACTAACCGTCCCCCCGACCGTTGGACTCTCAAACCTTTTAATGCAAAGCATGCTGGGAACACATCAGCAACCAATGGCAGTGGTATTAACAATACAACGAACATAGCCCTGGCGCTACAGAATTATATAAAACATTGGTATACGCACTATACAAAATAATATCGTTCAATGGCGTAAACACTATAAAATATATATTTTATATTATATAATATTACAGTTCACAAATATAGTATTATGGTAAACATAACAATATATATATATTTAATTTTTTTTGAAGTATTTGACTGACTTTCTAAATTATTCCAAAATCTTTCTTCCAATTATCTGTCTTGTGATATGTTTTCAAGTACCTTTTTTCCGGCAGTATTCTTTAACTGGGAAGACTTCCATTGCAGTTATGACGTTAAGAGTCCAGTTAAGAGCATCTCTTTCTCTCTTCAAGTCTTCTACTTGTCTCACCAATTCGCTATGAGCGCCTCTTGCTGAGGAAGGATTGTAATATTATATATACACACAGTACTCAGTACTAGTAAAGTATAGAGGGTAAACTATGTAGTGACTGACAGTGTAAGAGCAGATAGATGATCGTGAAGAGCAGGAGGAGGGAGAGGAGCCCCAAAAAGACTGAAGCAATCAACGCCGGTAACTGTGTCCTGTTTTCTGGATACTGTGACCTGTTTGCCGGATACTGTGATCTGTTTGCTAAGGAGAGAAGAAAAAGTTGCATAAATATATTTATTAAACACACAGTGTGGAGGATTAAGTAGCATCTAGGGGTACGGTTGCCGATTGCACTCAACTGAATACCCTTCAAAGTAATTAAGTCTTTGATACTATACGTAGGTCATAGCTTGCAAGTAATGTTTCCATTAGGATTCAAATAATGAAGCGTGTACTCTCTAGAGCGGTTAGTCTGTTCTGGGCTATGGTAGAAACATGTTGGTGCAACATGGCAAGCTTTGTGGAAGAGGTCCCACACTCCCTTTGTAGATATAAAGGGCTCATTCTATCCAACGTAGTTGACCCCACCAGGGGCGTTTCTAGGTTTCATGAACACCCGGGACTTGAAAATGAAAATGCCATTTTTTTGCATGCCATATTGTGCATGCAAATTTTATCATAATGCTTAACCTAAAAAAAAACAAAATACGCCATTTATTATAGCTTTAAATAGCTAACTGACTGCTTTGCTGCTCATCCCCAAACATCTAAAGTTCCATTCAAGTTATTACAGAGTACAGTAATACAAGTGAGACAGATATTATATATATATTGTGGCATCCAGCGCGATTTCGCATGGATCCACTTTGACGAGGGTAGATAGATGTTCAGTACGCGAGTTCAGTATTTCGAGTTTCAGCTTTTATTGTACACAACTTAGGGTTTGCAACGAACACGACATAGACCACGGTCAAAAACTGTGTCCTTCTTCACCCTCCAACTCATTCCAAACACCCACCACCTGTTAGCTGTAAGTAAAGGTGAATCACCAAAAAGGGCGGGGCTTAGACACCCCATCGGTGCCCAACACTAAGCACCCCGTGACACAGGCTACACCAAACATCACATCAGAGTCTAGATCGCGATACTTACAATATTCCAAAATAACAGAAATTACCAAACAATATAAATATCACAAATAAATTATAAACAGCAGAAATGGCATCCTACCACCGGACCTACCTGACCCCCAAATACCTGACGCCTACCTACCTGACCCGCCAACTACCTACCTGACCCCACCTACCTACCTCCCCCCCACTACCTACCTACCTGACCCTTACCAAAGTACTCTTCCCTACCTACCTACCTATCCAACCCAGCCATGTACCTGACCCTAATCTCGGGTCCAGCAGTACTACAATAACCTACCTCACCCCACCTTCAGTATGTACCCAACCCCCACCTACCCAACCTACCCCACCTACCTGACGTGGTCAGGTCCAGGGTCTGCCTCGGCTCCTTTTTTATCTCATCCTTTATGACTATTGAGCCTGTGGACAAAACATTTTCAGATTATAATTGGAAACTGAACTGAGGTGAGGATTTTCTTCAAGTCAAAAATAGGGTGTTAACATAAAGACTTACCGCAGGGAGAAACGTTGTTGGTCCCGAACTCAATTGTTGTGTAAAGCAACTCGTCCTCCATTGTCTAATTTCACAAGCAGAACATCCTTCCTTTTCTTCAAAGAATCTGTAAAATGAAAATGTGGATATGAACAATATTTTGTTCTTCAATGAATACCATAAGTGTTAAGATCTCGGTTTGATGGGTCCAGTGTTTGGTTAGTTTTAAACTCAGATGAGGAACAAAGAGCTTAAGTAAATCTGAACTTCTGCCTTTTGTGATTCAACAGGAAACCTGGTTCGTCTTGGTTTCCGTTAACCTGTTTAGGTTGGCCTCAAATAATTCAGATTTTTACCAACAGAATGCTATACAATAACAAATATCAAATTCAGATATACAGTAAGTGCAATTAAGCGCATGTTCAAGTGTAGGGTAGGCTATTTATTTGAGAGTAATTATGACATTTTCTTTGCATCACAAGGATTTCTGGTGGTTGTTTATTCTGGCCTTATAAGGCTTATCTGTCTGTCTGTGTCTATCTTCCCTCACGGCTACCTGCCCAGACTCTGCCGCATTGCGCATGACCAGTCTTCCACAAGGCTGGGCACTCCCAGAGCTATTTAGAGATTCTCTCATTGGGCAGACCCTCTGGGCAGACCTATTGCGAAAGCTAGCAGGCGAGCCATGTGTTTTGGGGGAGTGGGAGTGATTTTTTCAGTTTGATTCTACGAAATATAGCTCACCTGTTGGTTTCTCCAAATTGCCTAACCTGCCATTCATTTTTAAGTGAATTTAGATTTCTTCATTTTTTTTTACACTTCATCGTAATTGAACCATACAAGTCAAATACATACATCTATAGATATGCCTATTTGAAGGGGCTTATCAGCGTCTTCAATTTGCCTAGTTAAATGAGAACGTTTTTAATTATGAGAGTAACTTCAATTTAGCACTACTTAAAACCCTACATTTGCCTTTTCAGCAAACTTTACATCATTGAATGTACTGAAATCTGTTCAAACAGATTTGAACATCCCAAAAATACGACCCATAACAAAAATAACTAATTTTGTAACAAGCTTTATTACTTTGGTTCTGCAAGTCCAACAAAACTTCAGTCATCCAGTGTCACTGGACTAAGACAAAAACACAGAAAACCCAAAAAGTGACTCCTGGCTACAACAAACAGGAAGGCAGGAAGCAGTGTAGCTTAGCGTAGTTTAGCGCTGGGTTACCGGCGGCACAGAGTTGCATCAAAAAGGGAACAAGTTGAAGTGAATGTGGTTCATGACGAGCGGATGCAGCTGATCGAGGGTCGTGGGTGGCAGGCTAGGAGTCCGGAGAGAATGCTTGGTGTGCGTTGGGGAACTGCTGGGCGTTGAAGTCGGGGTCGTCCTCCACACGTCTTTTAAGGTCGGATTTCACCTGCAGCACCACAACCCTTCATCAGTAAACGCATCAGCAGTGAAACATTCATATCCACGGCCTCTTCAGACTGAACCCTGTCGCACTGTGGTGAGGCGGCTTGGTTTTATAAAATCGAAGCCATTTATAAATTTGTCCTTTCGATAGGAGTACTGGGCGCCCAAAGTGACAGGCAGCAGTGTAACATCATGGTGACGTAACATCATGTGTAACATCATGGCCCCTGACGGCGCCTGGGCCCCGGTGCAGCGCACCGGTTGCACCATCGATATTTAGGCCACTGGGGATAGGCCGATGTGACGTATAGTTTGTTCCTTCTTCTGAATTAGGGAAATAATCTACCAGTAATTGCGATTATTTTTACCAATATTGCGGAGGGTTTTTTACCGCAGCCTTTGGGCATTTCCTCCCAGTGCAAATATGATTAAATGAGTTACTGAAAGCAGTGTTCTGAAATGGGATCAATTGAGAAGAAAATATTTAAAATATTGTTGCAGGTGGCCTGTACGCATCGCCTTCACATGGTTTTGCAAATGTCTTAAAGATATCGATGCCGATGGTTCCAACATTCTCATCTATTCTTGTTCTTTACATTTCTCACCGTGCAAATATGTTTTTGAAGGAGTTTCTGAAAGTGGTGATTTAAGATGGGCCATATGTAATTATAATTTGTAAGCCCATGTAGCAAAAATAACAACAAAAAAAACCATTTAAAATGTTAATGCATGATAGTGGACTATATGGAAATAATACAATTCCAGGTCTTCCGGAAATGTTTTTGGTCGCTGTGTCATAATTCAGCTTAATATTTAATATAGTGTTGCTTAAGGCACACACTCACTAACGAGAAAATGTCAAACTGGCACTGCATGTAGAGAAGGTTGCGTCCCCTGTCCCGGACCCCTGCCCCGGACTCTACCTGGTCCGAGTAGGCCTCCTGGAGCTCCTGGCTGCCCAGCTCCTCCTGGAGGCCGGTGGGGCTCAGAGGGCGCACGCCGGCGGACCGGGCGGCCTGGCTCACAGCATC
The DNA here is from genome assembly GCA_900323355.1 of Merlangius merlangus. Lineage (NCBI taxonomy): Eukaryota > Metazoa > Chordata > Actinopteri > Gadiformes > Gadidae > Merlangius > Merlangius merlangus. Next base: position 19,931 of record OOFH01029130.1, read on the forward strand.
GGAGAGGGAGAGGAGGGCGCCCCCTGCCTGGCCTGTCTGGAAACACACCCCCACCCCCACACACACATACTATAAACACTGAGAAACACACAGATATACACAGCCAATAGCTGTACATAAATACAGATATATACACACACACACATATATACACACACACACACACTATAAACACTGAGAAACACAGACACACAGCCAATAGATGTACTTAAATACACACACACACACCTACTACAGATACACACACGCACAGAATACATAGCCACTATAGATAAACACATACTTAGAGTAGATCAAAGTGTAACAGATATAAACCATACAGAGATGCAGCGTAGATCTAGATCTAACAGATATGAACCATACAGAGATGCAGCGTAGATCTAGATCTAACAGATATGAACCATACAGAGATGCAGCGTAGATCTAGATCTAACAGATATGAACCATACAGAGATGCAGCGTAGATCTAGATCTAACAGATATGAACCATACAGAGATGCAGCGTAGATCTAGATCTAACAGATATGAACCATACAGAGATGCAGCGTAGATCTAGGTGTAACAGAGCATACCTTCCTGCGTTTGGCCGGCATGCCGGTCAGGTAG
>OOFH01029426.1:1730-14945 GCA_900323355.1 Merlangius merlangus
CCTCTCTCATCTATTTTCTTCTCCCTCCGTCTTTCCCTTCCTCCCTCTCACTCTCTCTCCTATCTTTCTGGCATGTCTGTATGAGCTCTCTCTCTCGCTCTCGCTCTCGCTCTCGCTCTCGCTCTCTCTATCTCTCTCTCCCCATGTATGTGTGAGTGGTGCTGGGTGAGAGATTGTCTCTTTTGTCTGTTTATCCAAACTCGGGCTTCCCCACCCTGTATAAATGTTGATTGGTGCGGTCTAGGTGTTGTAGATTTGTTGTTTTTTATTGTAAATACCATGTGTTGTAGTGTGGTTGGAACAGATGTGTTTGTATGCAGCCAGTGTTCTGCTGGCTGGCTTTATTGGGTTAAAGGTATTTTACCAAACTGATGAGGAAACACTCAGAACCTACACTCACTCCTCCTTGATGTGACATACTCTTCCTAGTGGCCAGTTTTGGTAATGACATCCAGCCACCCATTTTGACCATGTGTTACTAGTTTCAGCCCTATTGTTCTCCACTAATGAACATTTGATTTTATAGCATTAAAAAATTGTTTATGTGATATTGTAACCCCAAAAAGAATAATGCGTAAAAAAACTCATATTAGTCACTCTCGGTTTGAGGCATTTATAAATAAAAAAAATAAACATATACTTATAAACATGTCAATCAATATGTTTATGATTTCAATGTTATTGGTTTATTCTACAATTGGACAGACCTCCAAACGAGCGATGTGTCCTTATAAAAAAAGTAATCGTAAAATTGTTCAACTGAGGCCTTGGTTGTGTTGATTCAGGTTCAGATTACCATCACATGCTGGCTACTAACTCTGACTCATTTGTAAGGCTACGCCCCATCAGATCCCAGCACCATCATCACCACCACCACCACCACCAGCATTATCTCGGGCATGCTGCATTGCTTTGTGTTTTATTTATTTATTTGGGCAGGTTTTGCCTGGTGATTGCAGAGCAGCAGTGTGTGAAGGTCATCACATCTCAGATCTCCCGAATCACCACATCTACCAGAGATTACGTCCCCCGTTGCGAGGGCGGCGGGGGGGGGGGGGCTTGGCCCAAGGTCAAACATAATGTTTCCCGCAGTTGAACCTGTCAAAACATATGATGTGTTTATCAGTCGACACCCCTTGGGATGTGATGTGACTACAGTGGACACTAGACAGTCTGGCCAGACAGTCAGGATTATAATATGTTGATAATCTCCCATCCATCAAATTTGAACATGTCTGGTATTAATCCCATGTTGACGGCCTTATCGGTGCGTTTTGGTCTGTGTTGCAAACACAAGTACACTTGGGATAAGACGGAATGGTTCCATGCTTTATTATTTTGAGCAATGTATAGTATCTCCGGAATTGTGTCTCAGTGTCTACCTCAAAAAATTCGCAACCAGATCCTTTGCTTTTAAAATAGGATTGGTTTATTTCACGTATAGTGAGGTCCAGGGAATTATTTTAAATCTAACTACTCCCTGTGGCTTGTACAAAACAACTAGTGGTACAGCATGTGTGGTAAGCCCACACAAGGTTTTCTATCGACTCAAAGTAATTGAAATTCAGGAGGAATCGACCAAAATGTCAAATTCTATTTTGCCTTTTGCTCGTCTTGTGAACCCTTCAAAACATTGCATTCCGAGCCACGTTGGAACAAATGCTTTAAATCAATGATGCAATTCAGGTTCCATGTACACGTGTGATGTATACTTCATCTTGTGCTGTTATCTTTTTTATAAATGACTCTTGAGCCCAACGCAAATCTAAAAAGGCTTGGTCTGAAGTAGCCTATTTCTCGTAGGTGTGGTTTGAGCGTAAAGTGCAATAAACCAATGAGAGTGCCAGCTCCCATCCCCTTTAAGACCCAGGAGCGCATTTGAATCTGACAAGTTGATATTTTGATATACATTGCCATGGACTGTATTATGCGTTATGTGTTTAGTTTGCGTGTGTTTAAACAGATGGACGCACACACGCGCACCCGCATTCATTCATTCTTTTTAACACTCACTCGCGGTAAAACAATGTTTTCTCACGATCAAATACTCATTAATCCTAAACGTTATGGTCATGTACACGATGTCTGTGTCAAATAAATATGTGTTTTCTGTACGGCGTTTGCAGATGCATTGATTTAAAAGTACAACTTATTACTGCTGTATCAGCTGTTCTTTCCCAAATAATTTACCAAGAATGTGTGGCTAGGTAGATGAGAGAAGCAAAGTGTATGCGGGAGGTGCACAGGCAACATTATGCATGCGCCCTTAAAACAGCATTTGAACAACGCACCACTGACTTTAAACCAGGTATTTCCTGGTTTGTGGTGCAAGTGGTTTCTGAAACGGCAAAGTAGCCCCAGGGAACATTTGCGCCGAACCGCCCCTTGGGGCGCAAGATCATTCCTTAATTTACCGACACGTGCCGCAGGAGGGAAAAGAACGCTCTGCGCCAGTTGCAAACTATCAACGACACATGCACCAGTGAGAAAGTCAATTGCGCCGGATGCAAGATAGGGCCCTATGGCTTTAAAGTGTGTCCAAAATGAACAAACACTACTGCATCCACGGTTATCTTGTGAATATTTATTTTAAATTGTTTCAATTAATTTACAATGTCATTTTTAAGTAAGATAAAACATAGTTATTTTGTTTTACCTAACGGTAAGCAGAAATATGGTTGAACAAACCATATTTCCTAACTCTCTCACACATGCAGGCCTGCATGCGCACAAAGACACACATCATAATTAAGTTAACAGTAACATTTTGGTGAATGCCTATATAGTATGGTAAATGGGTCCCTCTCCATTGACAGTGTGTGTTTAGCACCGGATACAATGGACCCCATTTTATTGTAACACAAGGTCAAGACTAAAGGTATAGAAAATGAGAAAAAAATGTAATTGCTTTCTTATCCCCCAGTGATGGAAGACTAAATGGGAAAGCGTTACGGGGAATCATGACAGAGATGCAGCTGATGTCATTTAGATTTTTCACATTTTTATTGACCATCGTATTTTCGATAGATATAATAAATGGGATGGAACAGAAGCTGAATCTGTCACTCATATTTTCTCTCTCTCTCTCTCTCTCTCTCTCTCTCTCTCTCTCTCTCTCTCTCTCTCTCTCTCTTGGGAATAAAAGGATTATGATAAAAAAAAAAATGGTCAATTCAGAAAATACAACAAAGAGTGAAAAAAAGGACAAAAAAAGTCTACTTAGCTAAAGTGACCTAGAGGTTGTCTAAAATGAACCCAAAAATTACCCTCACAAAGCGTGTAAAGTTTCACCTCTGAAACGACTGAACCGTTTGTATGAACTACCACACAAAAACATGGTAGGAAGAAAAGGGGCTACTAAAGTACACCGTGTCAACATTCAACTGAAACTGGCCTAATGGAGGACACCGGGTATTGCGTCTGTTTTGGCAGCCTTGAGTGACGGGCAATATGAAGAGAAAGAAGGGAGTCTGGATGGGAACACGAGGTACGGCTAATGGCCTCGACCGCTCAATGGTTGAATACCGTGTGAAGAGGACACAAGAACACAGCCTTCTATCACCTTGTGAAGCGCTGATGTCAGAAATAATTAATCGAAAACCACACTCCTTATGTTGAAAGCCTGCTGCGTGAGGAGATACGGTCGGTGTGTCAGATGTTTTTTCTTGCGTGACGGCTTTGAGCTTTGCCTTCATCTCAGTGTGGCGCTTGTCCGAGTCTCTTCAGGGTTTTGTGTTTGGTTATGTAGAGCGAAAGTAAAAAGGATGTATACCCTGATGGGTAATTCTATTTTGAACAAAGTAACAATGCAGAAAGATGAGAGGAACAAAATCCTTCCCTGGCCATAAGCGTGAGACTGCATACTGTTAGACAAATCACCTGAGATATGACCAAATAACAATAAAGGGAGTGCGTGTTGCGTTCAAGAAAATGGCGTTGAAGGCGGAAGAGTGATTCGCCGTCCCTCTATTCAGAACCCATTTGCAGGTGTTTTTTTGTGTGGAATTTGAAGAATCGTTTCTCAATACCGAGCTGTTCAATGGAGGTGGGTGGAGGGGGATGGGGGGGCTTCAGAAGGTGCAAATCTGCTGTAATGATCTGGAAAGAGGTTCGCGACAGAATATCGAGGGACAATGAATCATTTGCAAAGTGTGCCATCAGCGTGATCCAGGGCCTAATCGCTTCTAATCTCTTTTGTACCCATGATGCCTTGCAGTCCTAAACACCATCGGGGTAACAAGGTGAAACCAATGTTAGGATAAAAAAAGGCTATCACAGGAATCCCATCAGACGCCCAGGGTTTGGGGAGGGCTTTTGGGGAGGGGGTTTGTCACAAAAGCAGTCGAGCGGGCCTCCCGTTTGTCTTGCAAAACCCTTTGTTACCGAATTGTTTTCATATGCCTGATGTTAAAGTGCCAATCAGTACCCAATGGAGAGGACGCTGAAGGTCATGTCAAGGTCCAGGTTGGGACGACTATAGATGTCTGTATTTATGAAAAAGAGGAATGCCGAGAAATTAATTGAACGCTCTCTGTGCTGTAGGTAAAGAGGAGACCGATTAAAATGGAAAAAGCAGACCTGTGTGCTGCTGCAGTCTTGTAAAATGTGAGCAGGTGCACAGTGTCGAGTGTGTGATTTCACTCTCTCCGGCACACGATTGTTCAGCACAACGAGTATGAAGATGCAACGTCAATGATACCCTTTCTGAACCCTATGAAGCCTCTCATTCATCCATAAGTACCTAGTGTTTATGTACAGAACTTAGTTTTTTTGTGATTCTAGCTCTATTCTTGAAGAGCAATAATTATACCAGTGGTCATTTTCGTATACTTTATTTTTTTTCCTGAGACTCAATTACTGCAACACACTGTTTTGGCACAGTACCCAATATGTTTGTTTAGCCGAATAACAAACCACTTCAACAATGACAAAAAAACATGGATAGATGAGGGCTTCACTTTTGTCCGCTCTGCGGATTTGGAGATGGTCGCCTGTGCTTGCCAGTTGAGCGCGACATGACAAGTGTAGGATGGATTGCTCATTTATCTATTAATACTTTGAGAGGTAGCAATCCAAGGCTGCATTTTATTTCTGTATTGGGCTTCCTCCTCATTGTCATTCGTATGTGTGCGTCAATCATGGTAAATTTCACAGCGGGGATATCTTTAATACTGAATTTAATCACTATTTTAATCACTATTTGTGTTGACTTTCAGTGGTCAACTATATCCGGGGGTATTGTGACCACCTCCTGGACTAATCATCCTAAAAGAGGATCTGTGATTAAAGTAAGCGTAATTGGCAAACAGAAACTCGGCCAGAAGTATAGTATTAAAAGGGACTGTAAACTCTGTAGACTGTAAACTCGACCAGCAACCCGTTTATCTTTTGTAGAATATCTCTGTAACAAAACAGGAAACCAGGGGTACCTCCGACCCTTATGGTTTTGGGTTCCTGGCCCTGCCTCAGTGCCGTCCCCCCCCTCTCCCAGATTATCTGCTCTAACATAGTAGCACTGCTGGACCCAGATTACTATTGCTGTAACAAGTAACTCGTCACACCCCAGTAATTTCGATTTTCCTTTTGACATCTGCCACACGACGCTCACACATGTGAGATCACACGCGGTCCCCGTGTGTAAACAGCTTGCCCTATGAGTCCCTTAGAAGCCCTTTAAATGCATCCGCTTCCCCGGGGTCTTGGCTTGTCTCCAACTGTGAGTGGCAAGTGTTTATTGGCTTTGGTATCAGTAGGACACTAATGGGGGTCTGGTCTGACTACAGTTCAGCGATACCATTTTAAGTCGCTGGCAGTGCCCTGTTCTCTCGCCACCCATGGTGCATGTGAAACTCTTGGTTTTCCACAATGTGGGGACGTGCATGATAAGAGACAGTGTATGGAGATTGGGGAGACAAACACCCTATCTTCTACGACATGGTTATTAAATCATATCGATAATCAAGGTATCGAGACATTAATCAAGATGTTGGGTTAGGCAATTTGGAGAAACCTGTAGGCTAGATGGAAAGAAATGTCTCCCTCCAAAGCCGCTTCCCCATAACATGTGACTAGCTTGCTAGCTTCAGCAATGTAGGTCTGCCTGGCCTTGTGGATGACTCCGGTCATGTGCAATAAGTGCACTGGTGAGTGCTGAGTATGTGTAGGAAGCTAGATAGGAAGGGTAGACAAACAGGTAAACCATCCGATCATTTAATTCAGCCCTGATGATATGATTGGATGACTTGCAGCTGGCCCACAACAGCCACAGATGGATCTGGATTGTTGCCATTTTTAAGAGCATTTGATTTATTAGTTAAGATGCAAAGAACATTTATAACAAATGTGAAAAAGAAATCTAAAATAAATTGCCTACCCTTGCTTTTTCAAGTTATTCAACGATAGCTAATCAAGTGTATAAAGGTTAGTTCATGGAAAGTTAATCAACTGAATCAAGGTATGTAAATGATGGTTAGTTTGTGACTCAAGGTTAGTTAAAGGGCATGGTATTGTAAACGTTGTGCATTGGGGTTTGTTAAAATTGATAGCCAACTGTAATGAGTCAGCAGTATGGTAACAGTGATCTGTGAGGACAGGTGAACTCTCTTCATCACCCACCTGCACAAGAGTGGAAAATATATACGTGATGGCACAGATCTTTGGTTATCTCATATCTCATTCAAGTGCAACTTAATAGTACTTTGAACCTCTGGTCATTATCATCACACTGCTGTCATTTGGCAGGGAATATTAAATTCATGTATTATCAATATTCCCATGAACACTCAAGCATTTTCATGAAGCAACCTTCAAACACAAAGACCATTCTGATTGCTTTCCAAGGACAAACATTAAAAGGCAATGATTTCAAAGAGAAATGTAAAATCCCATATCGTAAAATCTCAGGATCTATGAAGATTTTGGAGGCTTAATGTGAGGGTTAATTGTGTGTAGGGGCTGAAGGATTCTCTAAACCTCCTCAGAGATAGAGTGTAATATCTAACCAGAGACGGTCATGATTTGAGACTATCATTTCGTTTTTTTTACATGGTGACTTTGGTTCATTAACCAGTCTCTCTCTCAACTCCACGGCAGCAACACCATAGTAGCTTGTTTCCAGTTTTTTTTCCAGGTACTTTATGTTTAGTTGTCAATAAACAAAACAAAGAACTTAAAACCTTTGTTTTGTGTCTCTTATTATGTTCGGCATTCAAGCTAGCCGCAACAATTTTGTGCCAGGGATTGTGATATGGCTATATAGATCAGATTCCCCTTCTTGGCGTTAACCTTAACTCCCCATACCCTCGTCCTCAACCGCCTTAATGCGAGGAAGGACCTGGGAACAAGTTCCCTGTTAATCTTTACAGCCTTTGCTGGCCTTTGGAACGAGCCAGTTGTTCATAGGTTTTTGTTATTTAATATTTGAGAAGGTCCTTTCGCTGCCTGGGTTATTACTTAATAATAATAATTCAACTCAGAACAGAAGTGCCTGTATGCCACGGCTGTATGCTTGTAGGAAATGCCATGCGCTTAATGTCAGCACTGGCATGCATGGCGTACTTAGGGAGAGCTAGATAACTGTACCACTGTGGCTGCACAGAAAGGCTTTTAATCGTACATGTTCTTCCGATGTGTCTCGGGATGGCTTTGTTAACATATAACAGTACAGCGAGCACCTGCGGATTCCTTTACCAATGTCTCCACATACGTATAGAGAAGTGGGAGCAGTGATTTGGCTTTTACATGTGTTTTTTTATGTGTTTTTATTGACTTTCAATGTTGATAGTATTTGTCTTAGCAGTATGAAATCACTTAATCCCTATGATCTGTTTCTGAATTGTTATTTAATGACTCACACTTCTCCGTGCCCCCCCGAGTTTTGTATTGTCACGTTGTCTAGTGTAACATTCATCGAGCAAGGTTCAGCTTTTTACAAATCATTCAGACAAATAGTTATATATAGATATTCTCTTTTCATTAGGGTGAATTCAACTTGTTATTTAGTAATGTTAACACATCCCACTGTGCATTTGCCTGCATGCCTTTGACCAATCTTTACCAATTTCTAAATATTTTTTAATTATTTTAAGCCAAATTAACCAAATTGGAGGTTGTTTCAGTATAATAGCATAGCATTTAGCGTCCTACCAATGTATTAGCAAAAAGGGAGCTTTTCAATGGATTTCCCTCCATTTTGCTCCATGTCATTTATTTGACTTCAGCGTAAGATAAGCCTCCCCTATTGGAGGGTGCTTTTCTGCTGCTGTTGGGTTTATTTAACTGTTATTTATCTATTGCCCCCTTATGAAATGTGTTGCTTGAGGGCAGGCAATGGCTCACAGGGCATGCAATATACTTGGAGTAGCTACAACATTGCTCAACTGCAGATTCCCATGTGTGGCTAATGTGGCTATTAAACGTCACTAGCACGCATTGCCAGGGAGAAGTTCTCTTGTCTCCGAGTCGGAGGGTGCATTAGGATGAGTCAATTAAACGGCGAGAAAATGAGGACATTGGAAATGGAGATTGGGATTGGGGAGTGTGTGCTGGGGAATGAGGCAAAGCTCCTCCTTTTGTTCTCAGACGTGCTGTGGACAATGCTGTTTAGTTCAGCTCCCGCTAATTACTGAAATTGGACACAAAAGACATTTCCCCTTGGACGCAGGAGCCTTCGTCGGTTGTTTTGAATAGGTGACACCTATTTTGCCATCTTGTTTTCCGTTTTTGTTTTTTTGTCTAAGCTTTGAGATGCAGTTTTCATGCACACACACACTCACGCATACGCACGCACACACGCACACACATCATGAAAGGGCTGCTCAATATCATAGAGTGCGCTACAAAGAAGAATGACCCCATCCAGTGACGTGAGCAAAACCATTCAAAGGGAAAATTATTTACCAAATATGTTTTATAAGCCAATGCTATGCTGGGCAGTTGCATGTCAATGACGTACTTCCATGAAAGACGTTTCAATTCCCGTGCCCGCCATGCGATGGCTATATTCCACAGACTCGCTGAAATATTTGTGAATTACGCATACAGCCACCAGGCTAAACGGCTTCAAGAGGTTAACTCTTTTTATTTCCCGGAACGAAAAAGAAAACAGTCCACCGACAATCTCAACACGAAATTGATATTTTCACAGAGATCCAGTTTCCGCGCTCTGGCCTCGCCTCAAAACCCAAAAAAAAAAAAAAAAAGTGATACCATTATGAGGATAATGGAATGCGTTGCATCGGTTTTCCGGGCCCATTAGGACGTGAAAGCCGCCGCTGGACCTGAGAGGGATCAGCGTTAGCATAGAAGGAACCGCAGCGTGGCCTGGCCCTGGGTGGCTTTCCCCCTATCAACCGGTTTGTATCTGTTGGCCCTCTCGGTGGTGTTGCGTTGGGCCGTTGTTGGGCCGGTGCGGACACTGCGGAGCGCACAGGTGGAGGAGGATTCAGAGAGGATACCTCAGAGCTAAGTGCTGTTGACATGACCGCGGCTTCCGACACCGCGCCGGCTAACGACAACAAGGGTGCTTGCGCGTTACGATATATTTGCATTTTTTGCTCTGAAGCATGCGGTAGCATTCGTAGTAGTAGGCCTACTACTAGGGCACTAGACCAGGGGGATTCCTCTCGTTTGTTGTTGTGCAGTTGGCATGACGATTTACGGACGTGTGACTCACCACGTTACCTCCAAAGTGATCCTCAACACATCCAAATTTTTGGCCAAATTTGCAGAAGAGTTGAGCTTCAATCTTTTTTTGATAATACTGACTGTAATTTTGCCATGCAGTATGCAATCGACAGCCCGTTGAAGCATTTTGGGATTTTTATTATTGGAAGTGCTGGCTTTTTGTAAATTTTTACGTGAGCATTGATTATTATGATTGAATTATGGAAGATTTGCGCTAAAGGGAGTAAGGCATAACTGATACTATTACTAGGGCGCCTATGGGCAGGATTCTAAAATGAAATGCAATGTACCTGAAGCTAACAGTGTACCTGATATATTCTATGCTATATTGCATAATTTAATTGTTGGTGATAATGCCTTTATAAAGGTTAAAATGTATTCACTCAATAATTTAAGAGTGCTGTTCTAAATTCATTATGGCCTTCATACATTGTGACAATCTGATAGTGGAAATGAATTGCCAGCACAGGAATTAATTTACACCAATTGGTTTTCCGCTTAAATGTTCCAACGAAGTGTTTCATGCGTTGTGTACCATTATATTCCAGCCTATGAAAGGCTGCTAACGTTCTCCAAGCCCATAGCAGTGTACACTTAATTCTCGCTGGAATTGAGTAAGCATGTTGAGAAAAGCGACGAGGTCACCACAACAACTAACATAATAAACAGGACTCGGGCTGGCTTGTTGGTTTATGGAAGGTGGCTGCTTCCCAGGGGCCCAAAGAACAACCACTTAACTTTTGTTTGTCTCGTTCCATTCCACATATTGCTTCTCATTCTATTTCATCATCTTTAATTTATATATGTTGGGTGGTTTAATGTTTCGTATGTGGCGTCCCTGTATCTGTGGGCTGTACTTGAATGGCGCATTGGAACACTTTAATGGCTGTTTTTTTTTTAACATAAAAAAAATAGCTTTAATGTAATGATGAGGGATAAGAAGGTCCAGGCTAACACAAAGGTCATGTGGTGCTATCAGCTTGTATGGTTTGGTATGAAACACGCCTGGGCTGTCTGCCCAGCTTTAGACACAAACAAACTGCCTCTGCACAAATACTGCCACTAAGTAATTGGAATAGATTAAAAGTTTGTCCATGTTAGTATTCACTATTTAGTGTGTTTTCGAAGATATTTTAAAAGTGTTTGAGTGAATTATTATAAAGGTCATAAGGGTTACACATGTTGCTCAAGTATCCCAACATCGGTTGAACTGCGGACATAGGGGATCGAACCCGGAATCTTCCGGCCGGGAACCGAGCAATCTAACCCCCCTAACACTATCCTGCCCTTTAGTAACACTCTGTATACCGTGTGATTCATACAATATACAGAGTATTCAGTTCAGGAAAAACAAATAATGCATGCCAAGGATCATCCGGATGCTGGCGATGTTGCGAGGAGCAGTGATGCGTTTGTATGTTCACCCCCCTCGGTGCAGCACTAATGCGAGGCGAATGACAAAAGCTCTCTGCGTCCTGGTGACAGTTTGTCATGTTGCAATGCGCCGTCTGATGTGACTCGAGCCTAAGCAGGCTAACGTTGGGCTAAGACAGTGCACTCTCTTGGCCGTACATAATCTGACCGTAAATATGTATTCATAGTCGGATGTGTTTACGCTTGGGTCAACATACAGTCTGAAGAAGCATCACCTACCCTCGTCATCGGTCCCCAAACGCTGCGTTGCCGGTGACAACGTTGGACTGATCGGTGACAGGGTGATGTCATGTGCCAGGTGGACTCCAAACGAGCATGTATCTGAAGACACAGTAGCTTGTGTTGGATGAAAGTGTTGCCTTAATGACTTCCCAGCACAGAGTGAAATTCATAATCATGAGTGTAAACACCGTCATGATTCTTTTTTTGGAAAGGATGAAACCTGAATGTGGTAATTCAGCGCACTTGAAAAAGAAAAAATTGGCACTTCAGCGTCGTTAAAGACATCCCGCTCACAACAAAGAAATGTGTACGTGTGTGTGTGTGGGTCTTTACCGACCATGTGTGTGTCAATTTCTGTGCAATGTGGGAACTTTAACCCCTTTTAGATTAGGCCGATATGAATATTGTAAGAATGAATAAATCCAGAAACAATATTGTCTGAGTGGTTCGTTGTCAGCAAAGTATTGCGGCCTTCAGATTAGGAAAAGCAATAAACTAAAAGGGGGGTATTGTTTCAGGCTATGCCACTTCTTATACCAGGGAATCATCATTTACTGGGAGAACCAGATCATATCTTCCATGTTCCTGCACATATTTCTTCATATGTCTTAGAACATACAAAAAAAATCCACACTTTTTTTACAATAATCTTTGTCAGTATTTTTTATATTATAGTATATTACTTACATATTACATTATTATTTGTTGTTGTTCATTCACCAATCTAAGGGGCAACAATCCACTGGTATTTTTCCTTCAACTTTCCAGGCCATTGTGTCCTGGAGAGGAAAGCATACACTGGCCTTAATTCTAACCTGGCTGGACACCTTTACATTGAAATGTTCCATGTGTAAAAGATGTTAGCTGTCATACCTTTTTCAATGTTCCTTATATATATATATATATGATTTATAAATATATCATGGTCATATACATGACCATCGCGCTGCCTCACTGCTGGTACCAGTTCTGCCCCTAAGGCTTCACATGTCTCCATCCCCTGCAGTAACACTGGGGCTTTGAGGATCTGGATCCTGTCCCAGATCGATGTGTCATATCTGGAGTGTTTGTAGCATACTCTCGGCACGGCTGGTCCTTGTTCTTTGAGTCGTGGTATTATGAGGCTGAATCATTCATGCTCCTTTGCAGTTACAATATGTGCTGATTTGTTGAGGAATAATTTAAAGGTAATAACTTGCAACTCGAATGCTACTGTTGCCGATCAACTTGAAATGATAGTGTTAGAAACACTACTTCTTTGTGTATCCTAGGAGTCAAGTAGTGCGAGTTCTGGCATTCAGAGACGTAGCGTTTTGTTCAAGAGTGGAAGTGACTTTGCCAAGACATTGGGAGCGATAAGAGTCTAACTGTTATTAGTTTAATAGTCTGCCCAAAGCATTGTGCGAGTAGCGCTGGGATTACGTTTTATTCACTGCCTTTTTTTCACTGCTCCTCTTACACAGTTCAAAGGCAAAGGCTGACAAACAGACAAAGAGCAGTCACCATCAGTTCTCCCTTATTGTGTAAGAAATAACCAGAAAAGAGAGTCGACTCAAACGCTTTAACTATTGAAACGGACAAGAGCACAATATACATCATTTCTTTTAACCAAGTCATTCAAATGATATCTCATTCCACCTCTACTGAATGAGTAGTAATCATTTATTGTTTTCAACAATAGAATGTAAATACATGAATATATGCATTGTACCCGCTCGTATGTATTTGCCAGCCTTAGCATTGTGACAAGGAAGGATGATGTCTAAGATATGACAAGAAATCAGCATAGGATTAATAATGCATGGGAAATGCTTCTTGCAACAATCGGAAACGAACGACGCACCACGGTGAAACTCCTTATGCGCTTGTGCTTGA
>OOFH01030283.1:2151-16885 GCA_900323355.1 Merlangius merlangus
TAAAAACCTCCAAGCTCCACTTGTTCTGCCTGCCTTCACTCCCACTCTCCTGGGGTAATGACTGTGAGAGGAGAGAGGAAAGGAGAGGAGACAACAAGAGCGAGAGGAGAGGGGAAGGAGAGGACAGAAACGAGAGGGGGTGACAGTAACGAGATGAGGAGAAAAGGAGAGGAGACGACAATGACCAGCGGAAAGATAAATGAGGAGATGACAGGAGCGAGAGGAGAGGAAAGGAGAGATGACAGAAACGGGCAGAGAGAAAAAGAGGATGACAGGAACGAGAGGAGAGTCTTAGGTTATTTGTGTTATCTTATTGGCAGCTGTTTGTTGTTAGTCTAGGACTCTTGAGAGGAGAGAGGAAAGGAGAGGTTAGAGGAGGGGAGGAGATGACAGGACTGAGTGGAATGGCTCAGGGCACCAGGTTGTGTTTTCTTTTCCATGTGTGTTTATTTGAATACAAAAGCTCACATGGTTGATAAGTCAAGAGCCAAATTAGTCATAAGCTTTCCTCAAAAACAGGCAAGTAACCCACTGTTCATGTTTTGACATGTTCTGTGTATATTTTCAAAATATGAAATGATACTTTACAATTTGCATCCAAAAATCAAATCAGAAGATCACAAATAAACACAGAATCAGATTGACGGACCATTTAATGATCTGCAGAAGTATGTTAAACAAACATTTATTTTACATTGTAATTGTCCTCATGGAGGAACAGCAAAACACACCCAAAATGAAGAATGATCAAAAGACAAAGTTTTAAGTTCACTTACATTTAAGTCTATTTTCATTAATTGCGTATAAAAATTAAATAAATAAAATATAAGTGCCTTCAACAAAACCGTTGAGAAACCTCAAGCCTGAAGTCATAGAAATATTTACAAAATAATGTAAAGCATGGTTTATGTCCAGAATCGCACCTAGCTTAGTCTCTCCTCCAGGTGGCTTCGTTTTGTTGCACAAAACTAAAATGAGGAGCCTGAAAAGAGACGATGTAAAGGTTGGGGATCTAGATTAGGACAGCAAAGATGAGGGAATGGGTATCTACAGTTTCACTTATGAACACAATACTTAGAAGGGGAATATGGAAAGTTATTTGATACATCGTTTGAGTAAAAATCACATTCTTTTCCTTTAAGTTTCTTTTTTCACTTCATTATGTATGAATTCAAAATATGTCATGCTGTTGGTCGTATCTAAAAGGATGAAGTTTACACAAAACAGCAGGGGGCAGTAGAGGACAGCAGGAAAAGGAAAGAAAAAAAAGGCAGTACATTAACCACAACTGCAACAAGAAGCAACAATTGTTGGATTCAAACTCCTAAACTGCTTCTATGGAAATAAAACAAACAGGAATACAGCCTTGTAACTTCATGTAGGCCTATGAGAGATTGGGGTTAGGATAGAGTAGGACTTTTTCTACGATCTGAGCGGCAAATACAAAGTCGCGTATGAAAATAGTAGGTTTAATCAATCCATTGCGATTGTGATAGCAATTGAAAAAGGATATTTTGGCACAGTCAATTTAAAAATATTTCTGAATATCACTTCTAGTTCTAGTTGGGATTCACATCCTGCCCTGCCTGAAAAACAACAAACAAAACAACAATCTGTCAAAAATAATCCACTTGGTCTCTCCAAACATTTCTGCGGTCTTTAAATACTCAGAATATTTACAATTTCCCAATAGTCCAAAAAAAACATCAAAATAATACATATTATTCACAAAGTTCCCAGTTGAGGCATTGCGTGTAAACCTAAAACATGTGGAGTCCTAGTAGTATTTCCTGGGCAAAGAACCCATTTGAGGATAGACAGTTGGAATTTGGCTGACAAAAATAACTAAACACTGCAGTAGATATGTTGATATGTAGATCGATAGATTACATCATTGATCAGGTGGTCAAAACTCAGTCAGCTTCCTGGCACGTGATCCCCTTTTTTTTTTTGCTCAAGCAACGTTGACCAGTGGATCGTTCATTTATCACACAACTCTGTACATGTTTACAAGTGTCTTTTCTCATAGTGCAATGCCTGATCCGATTGGCTTCTCTATAAAACAAACAAACAAAAAAAAAAAAATTCACTTTATGAAAGTAAAAACATCCCTTTAAGTCTCCTTGCGTTGCTTCCAATTTGAATCCTACACGTTCCTCAAAAGATGGCAAACATTTTAGTTAATCTCAATGCAACGTGTCTCCAGAAAAGGCAGGGATTAGGGATGGGTGACTTAAGGACTTGGTGAAGCAACAAAAAATAGAGAAGAAAAAGAAAATTAAGTTCATGCTTAAATAATAACAATAATACAAAGTCGAATCCATGACAAAAATAAGTATTTCCAGTCTTTTAAAAAACCGAATGAGTCTAAAGAGGCTGGTGTTGGCTTGGTTTCAGGACAATAAAAAGACGATGTAGAAGCCGTTACACCGACGCGATGACAATCATGAGGTGGGGAGAGATGCTGGAGATGCTGTTGAGGAGGTCGGGGGCCAGGTGCGACAGGTGCACCTCGGAGAACTCGCACGGTGGAAAGATCTGGACCACGAAGGCTGGCTGGAGGCACAGAGGCAGAGGAAGGGTTAGAGGACGGGATCACCGCAAAGCTTCATGGCACCACCACGCTGCAGGCAGACAGAGGCCATACAGCCGGAAAGACTGGTACATAACTCATTTGGTTCACATGGTTAAAATGTTGGATCATTACTCAAGTAACAAGTTTCTGATCTCATTCATTAAAGCAAGGTAGCAGGCACGTTGGAACTATTTTTTGAGCGGGGGTGCTGGAAATTGGCAGCGGTGCGTGCAGCACTATCCAACACGGCAGTAGACTACTGGTTAGAATCGTAGGTTAACCATTGGACGCAACATTGTATCTCCTGCCGGTTGCTGCTTGGCGCAGCATTGTTGTTTTATCTAATTTTCATGGCGCATGCAGCATAGCATGCACTGTCATTCGTCCAAATACACATGAGGTGGGTTTTGATTTTTAAAACCACGTGACCACCCAACTGCCGAAAAATCACATGAATCAATTTTTTTAAAAAAAGAAGCAGTGCAGCTTGGTGTTCATGTGATCGGCGAAAGTGTAGGCCTATTACAGAACAGTTAGTGGTGTTCAGAGCGCAGAATCTAGGTCTACTGTAGGCTGCTGACGAAAATCACACAATACGACGTACATATTACTTCTATTTAGTAACAATATTTATTAATTTAGGCTATTTGGCTGGTCCAACTCAAGTCAGCCCAGCCAGGCGATAGTTAAGTTTCGGTTTTCAACTCTGCATTTTCTGACACAAAATAAGCAGTGGTGAGAGGTGGTGAGAGGGGGGGGTGCGGCCGCACCCCCGCACCCCTACTTCAAACGTCCCTGCAAGGGTGCGAAAACTTTTTTTGTGCAGTAAAGTGAAACCAAACCATGAAACAGCTTATTTAAGATGAAAAGGGCTGCTTATTTTAGATGAATTTATCCAGGTCCAAATCTCCACTTAAATACAGATTTTAAAAAATGAAGATGTAGATATGAACTCCACACCGACCTGATTGGAGCCAGGGTTGGGGACATTGATGATGCCGGCGGCCTGTTTGGCCTGCAGGTAGGTGATGAAGCCTGTCTTAAGGGCCTGGGTTTGACTCAGTACATCCCCCTGGTCTCGTCCACAGGGCAGGGCCAGCAGCAGACAGTAGTCATTCTCCACCTGGCATAGAGTCCAAACACAGTCAGGATACAAGCACTAAAATATACCGTTATCAACGTGAACAAACAAACAAAACAAAAAGCTGACGCAAATGGGGTAAGACAGACGCTAGAGTGAATCGGAAGTAACCAGCATCACAATGTGTATCATTTCGCATTCATCCTTCATTCAATTCAGCCCTAATCAGAAAATGTCATGTTTTCACTGTATTCTTGTATCATGGTATTTAGCCGTCTGGTCACTCACAGTCATTCTGCGCGCCACGCTGTCCAGCTGGGAGGCCTCCAGCCTCATCCTCTGGACGATACGTAGCATAGAGCCCCCCTCTGGTGGAGGAAGGGAGCACTGGGCCAGCACCTCGTTACCAGAAACAAAGTGCAGCTGGACGGCAGCCTGGTCGTTCTTCAGGGCCAGCAGGCCTTGCCACACAATGGGATATTTCTGTAAAAACAAAGCGAAGGAATCAGTATTTTCTTTTCGCTTTGAATTATGCGATGGCTGTACCGAAACCTTTTGCAGCTGAATACACTGAAAGCAGAGGAAAATCATTGTCTCAAAGCAAAAATGGTTGTGCGACGTAGGGCTGTAATTCTTCCTTCCACCTTACCTTTAGAAGTTGCACCATGTCAGTGGAGCAATGACCAGAATGCTCCAGCTTTCCCTCTGGATGTAAGCGTTGGGCCCCTATGGAGAGCCCTGTAGGTGGAGGTGTTGTTAGGAAGGCTGGAGGGCCCTGGAGAGATGAGTCTGCCGTGTGGGGAATCCCCGCGGGTAAAGCCATCGGAGATTGATAGGAAGGAGAGACGGCTTCCCTTTGCATTCGGGACGCATGTGAGAGGTCCACAGAGGAGCCATGGCGAAGGTGGGAACTCTCTGAAGTAGAGTCCATGCCCCCAAGGGAGCCGGCAATGACAGAATGAGACACTTTTCCCCGGAGTCCTAGCTCATTTTCTGAATGGACCTGGTTGATGAGACATAAAGTGAACAGTAATTATAAATTAATTTAAAACATTGGATTTAATGGATCAAGCAAGAAAAAAGCTGATAAAAGATATACTGTAAATCAAGATATTAACTAACCTGTGATGATACAATTCCTCGATTAGCCCGATTCATTCCCACAGAAGGACGTCTAGGAAACTGGGAAGGGAAGCCCAACATGTCCCTGTAGACGGGGAAGGAGCCCGCGGCCCCTGGATGCATTCGCTGAACTCCTTGGGGGAGAGAGGACCCCATCACAGGACGGGACGCATGACCTCCCATGATCCTACTCTCAGTGTGCGATGGGTGCACGTTTTTGCCTTCCAGTGCTTTGGGAGATTCCTTGATGGTGGATGTTGTGTTGTTTCCCATAAACGGGCGGATGGATGGCGCAGAAATGCTTACTGGTGAGATTGTGCTGAGCTCTGAAGGGCGTGCCTGCCTCGCATCCACAGCTGCCTGCTCTCCTAGCTCCTGGTGCAGGAGAATGCGTTGGTGCATGTCTCTGTACTGATCCAAGCGTAAGCTCCTTTGGTCATTCTTCATCATGATCACATCTGGTTGAATCTGGGGCACAGTGGGCCTTGGCAGCACTTGGTTGAAGTGCCTTCGATCCTCTTCAGACCCACTGCTGTTTATGCCCCCTGACACCACTCCCTGCGGACCCAGGTGGGACTGCAGCGCCATGTCTCGGATGACGCTGGATTTAGGTGTACTTGGATGATGTGGTGGCAGGGATCGTGGGGACGACAAGGAATCGGATCGCCTTCCATAGTTAATGGCGGAAATTGGTTGTGTATTCAGCCTAGCCTCGTTGGCCATTGAATTTGTCACATTGTGCGGCGGCATTATGACAGATGACTGTTCTGTGTGTGTATGATGCATGCCAGAATAGGGTGACAAGGGGGACAAGCCAGGACCCAGTGCAGAGGTACCAATAGGAGAACTGCTAGGAGGACAGGCCTTGACAAAGGGTGAAGGAGATTTAACTATTGAGCGTGGAGACTGCGGCTCTTGCTTCATTAGGGGAGCTGGGCGATCAGGTGGGATGCCAGAACCGGGACTCCTGCAAGTGCTGGAGAGTGATGTGTGATGTGGGCTCATGCGTGGACTGAGGTTAGAATGTGGTGATGGCCTGCTCATGTCCATCTTTTTTGGTGCCGACTCTGTTCCTGGTCCTCTGTTTCCATGAGTGTGTCCATGTGACTGTATTACTGCTTGATTATACATCAAAACTTGAGAACTGGCGCCCGATGGTTGAAACATCTTCACAACACCCCCCTGGGACCCTGTGGGATACGGGACTTCATATTTTTCCGGCCTTTGATTTTCTTGCTTGGTACTAGCAATAACAGGTTGGGAGTTGTATGATTGGCCACTTAAAAGCCCTCTAGTGTGTCCATAAATTGTAGGGGTCGGAGGCCCTTTTGGGGTTGAGGGTTGAGATGATGGGGGGATTGGCTCTTGCTTAATATGAGATTTGGAGACAGATTGCTGAAACTCTATGTCCCCAGCGCTCGCTGGAGGGATCGGACTAATTTTAGCTCTCAACCTTTGGGGCCCTTCAGTTTTCTGACCCGAATAGCTTAACACAACAACACCTTCTGAGGTGTTGACTCGTAGGCCTTGGCTGGCAGCTGTACTGTAAGGAGTGTTCTCTACGACAGATCGACCTCTGGGGACATCGTTCATTGTATCTAGTACATGATAGCGACTGTTCTCATTTGAGTTTGTCCTAAACTTTTGCTTAGGAAGTGATTGGCCAGTGTTACGATTGCTGAGGGAAATACGAGGAGTGTCCTCAGAGTCGTATGGAATCGGTATTCGGCTGATAACCGAAGTAGAGGGAGAGGAAATGACGGTATGCTGGATTTTCTCCCCGTAGTTTTGACGTGACTCTGTAAGCGGAGATGGTTTGGGGTATTGGGGCTGTGGTGATAAATGGTGTGGTTCTTCAGGGTGTACATGTCTTGAATCCACAGTTTCAAGAGAATTTTTTTTCTCCATTTTCGGAGAAGGCTCTGATAGTACAGATGTCAGTGAGGTGTTTGGCATATCCTTGTTTTTTAATGCGGAAACATATTTGGGTTCCATTAGAATTTTTCTTAACGTGCTTGAACTTGGATCTGTATCTGATGCCTTGGTGTCAGGAGGTAGTGCTGGATTTCCTTGCGGGCCTGCAAGGGAAGTTACTGCTTGTTCAGAGAGAGTTACCACAGCAGCATGAGGCGGATTAGGGCTAAACATTTTACTTCCCTCAGATTTAGGCAAACAGTCTGGATTGATGGATTTCCCATGGCGCAATGGAGGAGCAATGAATTGGGATACAGGTATTTGGGGGGCTGGAGAAGGGGCAATAGTTAGGCCTGGTTGCTTTGCTGCTTGTAGACATTTTCTGCTGCTAGATGCCTTGTTTGTGCCCAAGTGAAATGCTGATTCTTGGGGTACAGGCTGTTCCATTGCAGGTTGCTCTGCCTCTTTAGGGGTGTCCACCTTCATGGCACTCGAGATGTCTTGTCTGCAAGTTGCCAGTGCAGTAACAACCGAGGCACCAGCGGTGGATGCAGCTGGGACAGCCTTGGGGTTGGTGGTCTGATGGTCTTCTGGGATTGACTCTGGGAGCTTGCTACAGGATGCTTCCGTTTCTATAACCTCCTTAGATGTTTTATTTATTTTGATTGCCACACCTTTACGACTCCGGGGCTTTTTCACAGTCTTAGTTTTGACCTTGCCCATTTTCTTGACCGTTTCAGGTGCCTGCATTTTGGAGACTTCAGGACTTGCAGCGCTTGACGGACCTGCCTTAATCTCTGACAGGACTGGCTTTGCGCTAGGTGTTAAGGGTGCGACGACTTGGTCTGCTGTTAGAATTTTGTTGAACGCTAAACGTTTGACTGGCTTTCTGATCTCATTGGTAGCGGGTGAAATCACAGGTTCAGCAGTGGAAATTACATCTGTGTACCTAGGAGGAGCTGTGAAACCTTCTGGTTCTGCAGATATGTCTTCAGATGTAATTGAATCGATGGCTGCAGCAAGTTCTGTTTCACATGCAGGGAGAGCCTTCTTCTCCACCTCAACCTCATTCGGTGGCTCCAATGGAGTAGGGGGCAGTGAAGGTGTCTCTGCAGTTGGTTCTTTCAATGGTTGAGACTGTTGACCTGTAGCGAACTTAGCAATATTTTGAACAGCTTGCTCTAATTCCATTTGACGTGCTATAAGATTTGCAGATGGATCAATAGGAGTTTCGGTTTCTGATAAATCTTCTATTTCCACTGAAATGTTTTCCTTTGTTTCTTTCTGGGGGGACATTGATTTAGTTCCTTTGTTATCTTCAAGTCCTGGTATTGTTTTTGTAATGGTGGCTGCTTCAAAGGATACAGACTCATTCTCTTCTGAACGAAGTAAACATTTAACATCATCAACACTGACACGTATCTCAAGATTTTTTAGGTTGTGCGACTTCTCATCAGTGAGCTGTTTTGCATTTCTTTTTAGTCTTGCCATTTTTATTTTGGTAATTTTTTCAGGTGGTTTTATCTGTGAAGGTGTGACGTCTACTCTGATCATTTCCTCTTCAGAGGTTGTGTGAACATCAAAATCCTTTTTTGGAGCTTCGTCTTTTTCTGACAATTTTCCTGACAGTGCAGAATCCTCTTCAAGTTTGGTCTCCAACAGTTCATTGCTCACCGAATCACTTTCCTCTACTACTAAATGAACTCTACCTATTTTGCTGGCTTTCTTTACTTGAGGTTGCTGCACTTTCTGTGTAACGGGTGAACACCATTCCTCGGATGTTTTCAGGATCTCCAATGAGGTTGAGCTTACTCCGAGATCCACATCCTCTTCCATCATTTTGGGCTGATCCTCCTTCACTGGTGATACTTCCTCCCCCTGTCTACCTCCCCGCTTGGGAGGCCGGCCACGCCTTGTAATGACCGATTGATTTGGACCATCCTGCTGCACCTGGTCTTTATCTGAACCCCGCTTGCGCATAGAGCGCAACGGCTCAATCACTTCTTTTCCAGCTTGCTCTCCTTCATTTAGCGTGGCATAGACAGATTTTACATTTCTGCGACGTGTTCTTCCTTGAACTAAACTTGAATCCAGAGTTTGTTCCAAGTCCGAGGCCTGTATTGGGGTGTTTTTCCCCTCTGTCTTGGATATTTCCAGAGGAGATGAAGCTCTCTTGAGTTTTTCCTTGTCAATGCGTTCACTCTTTCGAGTCACAGGTTTTTTACTGGGTGGAATTTGAGAAATCCGCTTAGAACGTAACCCTGATCCGGCAGCCCTTGCTTTTTTGTTCTTAGGCTGTTTACGCTTTGGTAACAGTTTAATGTCACTTTCCAATGGTTGAAAAGATAAATATTTGTCTGTCTCAGATTCCTTGCATTGTTTAGATTCTTCATCTCCTGTTTTGGGCTCAGTGGTTATACTTTCAGCGAGACGGAATTCAGGAGTTTCGGCATCAAAACTACTTAAAGAGCTGCCAGATGTTGGGGGCTTACGGTCCGCACCACCTCCAATCTTCAGTTTGGTATTACTTAAAGTCACTTTTTCTTCCTCTTGAGATTCTGGTTCTGAAAGGGCCAAAGGAGAGTTCTCAGGTAGTTTAGTCACAACTGATTTAACATCTTTCAATGGTGATTGTGGTTGGGATGAATCAAGAATGTGCTCTTCTTCGTCTTCTTCTGGGGCTTTACTGTCCTTCATAAATGGAGGAGAGGTTTCCCTGGGAGAGGTCATCTGTGGTGAACATGGAACGATGATTACGGAATTGACAGACTCTGTATTCATTTTGTGCACTTGATCTGATGCAATGACACACAAGTCATTGTTACCATTTGGCACTTCTGCTTTGATCTCAATGGGCACATTTTCAGCATCATGGGCAGGGTGATCCTTGTCTTTTTGCTGCTGTAGCTCAAGAAATCGACTATGGAAAAGCACTTTAGGCTCTTGAGGGATGTTAACACTTCCAGAAACAGGTTGCAACTCAGTAGTACTAAGCTTAGCCAGAGGTTTACTGGCTCCAGTCTGTATGTCCTGATCTTTGCGCTCAAGGCGTTGCAAACGCAGTGAATCCTGTTCAAATATGGAGCTATGGAGAAAACGGGAGGCAAATAGTTCCTTTCTCTCCTGTTCTTGTGGCTTCAGTTCGTCCTTTTTGTCACACAGTTTTCCTTCTGAATTGGTACGAATCTTTTTCTTTTTCATGTACCAAGAAGGAATTGGTCGAGGCGCCAGCTCAACCTTCTCCTTGTCTGAACAACTGTCGGTGCTTGGGAAGCAAGTGGGAAGAAAAGACCAATTCTCCTCCCGGGAAGAGTACAGGGTCTTAGCTCGTTCAAGGAGTGCTTTTGTATCAGGAGTAATGGTCTTATCTAACGCAAACGAATAAAACTTGTTCTTTTCCAAAGAGCCTGAGAGCTTAAGGTCAGGACACTTATCCTCACGTTCTCTGAGGATGTAAGATAGAGAGGCGTTGGTGTTGGGAAGGTCATTTTTGCCCTCACTATACTCATCGGAATCAGACTGTACTTCTGAAAGATTTGTATGTATTGTGTCGTGTTTTACAATGCTGGTTGGACTGGTCATTTCCATCCTCACCGAATCTGATTTGATTTTTCGCTCCCAGCGATGAAGTAGTTCCTTATCACAACCAAGCAGTGCTGATTTAAGCTTGGAGAACTCAGTATCTGTAGACTGAAAATCTCTGGTTGTCAGGTCCAAGTTGTACTTTAACGATTCAATGTGTGGGAATGTTTTCTCATCTGCTATTGGAGAAGACCTTTGCTCTTTTTTTATGAATGATAAGGAAATCTGGGCACCGCCCTCTTCTTCTCTTGTGGAAACCTGTCTTGCACTCAATGATGTGATATTCTGTTGTACAGCCTCATGTAAATGTGGAGGGCTGCAGATGTTTGGTTCACTTTCTGGTGAGAAGACCTCAGTGTCAGATTGCTCCAGTTTCTTGCGTTTTGAAGATGTTACATTGCCTTCATTCAGATCCGATTTTCTGAGATCACGCTGCATACAATCCTTTTCAAAATCATAAGCCTCATTACATGGTGGACTTTGAGATTTTGCAAATGTGTCAGGCTTAACAACCTTTGGGCCAGGCCAGCTACTCGATTCCGTTTGCTTTTTGCACCTTTTCATCTGTTCAAAGTGTGAAACAAGGTCTTTGTTGCATTCAGTGGTTTCTTTATACTGCACTATGCTGTCTGCAGTTTCTAATGAATTTGGTTTCTGTTCTTTGAATTCTGCATCGGAATTGCTATCATCAAACAACTTTGTTAAAATGGAGCTACTTTGTCCTTTGGATAACCCACATTCCATTTGAACATAAGACGTTTCCAATGAATCCATGGAATATTCATGAAGGCTTCCTAGCCGTGATTGAAGCTCCAGGGTGAGGCCAATGGAGTTAGTTTCAGAGTCTTTTCTATCTTTTGGACTGTAAACAGAAACTACTCGGTCACAATTGTCTTTGCTGTGGTCCCTTTTATGGATCCTTTTTAAGACAAGGCTCTTCTCATCAATCAGCTCCTGGGAACCGTCTCCTACTAGACTAGGTTCCTGTCTGTTGTCTTCCTTCTCGGCATGTCTTTTTTGTCGGTTGGGTTTCCCAACTGAGTCTTCAAAACGTCTTTTCCTAGCCGCTAAACGGTCGATATCCACAGATAGGCTATCAAATCCGGCTTCAGATTTACCGAGTTTCTTTGTCTTTAATTTGGCATCTTTCTCAACAACATCTATCACGCTAGACAAAGTCTTTTTTTCTACTTTTCCAAGCTTGGGAATATCCCCCTTTGAGAACTCTGTGGTACATGGGGGACTTCTCTGTTCTTCTGAAGGAGATGCCAACGGATGACTGTCGCTTTCCCCCTTTGGTTGTCTTTTCTCTGGGGCCGTATGGCCAATTATTTTACCTTCTTTACTTTCTTTTTCTTTGACGCGGGTTAAGTGTACAACACACGGCAAAATATCCACCTTTACCTTCCCAGAGGCTTCCTTTTGCGTCTTTATACTTTTACTTTGAAATGCTGCCACAGGGCAAACGTCTCTTTCGATTTCAGGCTCAACCTCTTGGGAATTAGGTGATGAAGCTTTGAGCTTCTTCAGCATTTGCTTATCGACTTTGTCTTTTCGTCCTACCCGCTTCTCCTTGTCGCTGACGTTTCCTCGTTCTACGTCAAAAGGACGATCTTTCTCAAGCTTATCAAGCTTGTTGTATCTTTCAGCGTGTGTCTTGTCAGGTTTCTCAAATCTGGGTGGGGAGACTGAACTACAGCTTCCACTCCTTTCAGATGACCTACAGCACAGCCTGCGGTCAGAGTCACTCTGTATCCTCTCTGAAAGGGAAGGTGATGCCGTTGGGCTGGCGGGGCGGTGGGGAGGAATATGGGCAGGGCTTTGACTGCGTTCAATAGTCCTTCTGCCATGGTCGCGTCCGCGGTCGGTTTCAAAGCGTTCCCTCTCCCGTTCACGTTCCCGCTGCAGGTAGCTGTATTTGCGGATGTCCTGCTCGTAGGGGTCTGCTCTGTACTCTCTGTATTCCCGTGGGTCTTCAAAGTATTGTGGATCGTAGTAGTCTCCTTGATATGGATCCCATTCACCGTAGAACTCCCGACTTCGCGTCGGGTATTTGCGTCTTGGATCTTCAGTGTACGTGGCCGAAGTTCGTACGTTGTCATAGTATGTTCGCTCGGCCGAAAACTCATATTGACTTCGTCGCTCATCCCTGGAAGAAAATAAAAAGCCAGAATTAAAGATGAATGACTATGTCAGAAACAATAATTCTTCATCAAGGTAGATTGAGAGGTGGTAAAATAAAAAGCCTGCAAACCTTCGATCAGTTAAGAGATCATAGAAATCCCTGATGTCCTGGCCAGAGGCCTGCATTGAACGATAAAATGCCATCTGACTCTCCTGATTGGCAAAGTCCACCTGAAATAAAATATTGTTGACCATAAATAAAAAACCGAGTCAGCAGAAACATAGGTATATATAAGATATACACAATTGAATAGTCGATTCTCATTTGGGATGTGATGTATTGGTAGTAGCATAATTTCATAGAAATACAACATGGTTTGACTCACCTTGACCTTATTGCCCCCTATCTTCCATCCCTTGGCCTCTTTGACTGCAGCCTGCGCGTATTCAATGTTGTTGTACAGAATTAAGGCCATCCCTTTCATCCTGTCGAATACAACCTAGAGAAGAAGGAAACAGGGTTACATGGTTCCTTGAGGAAAGGCAATGTCAAATGGGTGCGATAAAGTTAACACAAAGACCTTTACCTTGGCAACATGTCCATAGCGGCAGAAATGACGTGTAAGAAACTGTTCTGTGGTGTTTGATGCCAATCCATCCAGCCAAACACAGGTCGTAGGCATACTTTTTCCAAATCCCAGCTAAAAGTTGCATTGAAAGAGAGATTGCACATTTTACTTGGCAAATGAATTACTTGACAATTAAAAGCAAATATATAATTGTAATGAAAAATGGAAAAGATGATTACCTTTAGACGATTGCTGCCAAGATACTCCCCATCCATTTTCTTGATGGCCTTACAGACACTGGCGATGTCGCAGTACTGTAGAAAAGCATACTGGGGGGCTCCATTCACCTTCTTGATGTCAATATCCTTCAGAAAAAAAAGAACCAGGACATTTACTAAACTCCCCCGTGAATCTCCAAATAATTTAAAATAATTTAATGTTGATAAATGATAAATGTTGCCAAACAAATAATGTTGTTAACATACAACAATTTCTCCAAAGCGTTGAAAGATGTTGAGCAGATCATGGTAGCTGGTGGTCTTCTCCAGGTTCCCTATGAATAATGTTCGAGTGGCTTTAGGGTGGAACTCATCTATCCTCTCGTCCAATGGGCGGAACTCATTCTCGCTTTCCGTCTCTGAAAACAGACCGAAAGCTTCATTATGAACTTCTAATGGCTCTCCAACGAGCGATCCGGTAACAAAGCATTTTCAAAACCTAGCCGGGACTCACCAGGACCGTTCCAGGCTACGACCTCGATTTGCATTCCGAAAAACAGCTTCCCTTTCGACGCCACCTGGGCCTTCTCCTGGTCTTCTTGTTGGCGGAAAAACACGAGTCCGTATCGCTCCTCGGATGCCCCATGGATCTGCACGGAGGTGACCTTCCCATGCTTCTTAAATTCATGGAACAGACCATCCTTTAGACTCGTATCTGTGGAAAAAAAATCCAATCAATTAAAAGAAAAGTGGGCCGATTTATATCAATGCATCTAATATAAATGTCTGCAGATGAATTGATGTGCATGCCCTTCTGGGGCACCTCTCGCTCGGACAGAGAGTGCACACTGACCTGTAGAGCGCACGGGAAGATTTTGGACCTTAATGCCGAAGCTTTTGCGTGGTTCATCCTTGTCGAGGGAGGACAGAGCGAGGGCGGAAGGGGCGGGAACCGCAGCAGACTGCACAGAACGTGCAGGGGAGTCGTCACTGGAGCTGGTGCTGGAGTCACTGGGAACACACACATAACATTGACTAAGAGAGGAGCACTGTGCAGAGGTGTAGGGTTTTATTGTTTACATCGGCGGCTCAGTTTCCATACGTTGGCACAGTACACACAAAAACATCATCGTGAAAGCCAAGTCCATTTGAGGAAAAAACTGATTCACAATCAGGTGGGAAAAGATGGGGCCGATCCACTGAAAATGAATAATTTGATTATTGGCGATATCTAGGGAGAAAGAGTGCCATAATGGTCGACGGCAAAGAGGAGAAAGAGATTTGATCCATGTATAGATATAATATATATATATTTGTAAATCGATCTATATAATCAAATGTATATAACCTTGCATATTTATAAAAACCTTGTATAATTAATCTATAATAATCCCATATTAAGGTAATGTGAATAGTATTAAGAGGGGGCTTTATATTCCATCAGTGGGAAATTCAGTTGGGGCTCGTGCTTGCGTCCATTTTAACACAGAACCCCGTCAATCCTCAGACCCCGCTATTCAAGGCACATTGCTGTTTTGTTTTCTTCTCC
>OOFH01030772.1:3520-19293 GCA_900323355.1 Merlangius merlangus
TGTCCCCGCCTGGGGGGTCTATATTCCCCTTTGGTACCTACTTTCGATCTTTACACGTGTGGAACCTTGTGGGGTGTTGTTTAGTCACCAGGGGGAGAAGACAACGGGTTAACATGGAGGAGGCAACCAAACTAAGACTGCCAGTAACAACGTCCGTTAGAAGGTGCTCTTTGAATGATTATTTCCACTACCAGTTTAACCTGCAATTTTTTTACCCACTTTTTAATGTTGTAGAGCTGGTGAGATACACTTAGCAGCGATTTAAATCCATTGGGAACATTGAAACGTTAGACTATCTAGTTTGACTGCATTCTCATTTGGCTATTGTTACTACTTTGTAATTCCCTATGGTGTAGAAGTTGACCCAACAATGGCTCTACAGAAAGGAGCGCTGCTGCCCAAGCACGTC
Source organism: Merlangius merlangus (assembly GCA_900323355.1). Lineage (NCBI taxonomy): Eukaryota > Metazoa > Chordata > Actinopteri > Gadiformes > Gadidae > Merlangius > Merlangius merlangus. Next base: position 3,930 of record OOFH01030772.1, read on the forward strand.
TTTTAGTTCACCGCTTCACATCACTGTAATTCAGAGCGGGAATACATGTTAAATATCCAATATCGTTCCAACGAGATACACTTTCAAAATGACTTAAAAGTTGGGTGTTTTTAAGGAATCATGAGTGTTACTCACTCTCCTCTAGTTACAAAAAGTTTAAGTACTTTGAAATTAAATGAGCAATTGAAAAGGGGTAACTAATCAAATACACAATGGTGTAAAGAGTAACCGGGCCTTTCTTCGGTGCATGTGTGAAAGCTCTCCGTCACCTCTCCCACATGGCGTCGTTTAGAAGCCAGGGACCCAGACACAAAGCCGCCGTCTCGCGCTCCTTTCTCTCACCCGTTTTTAAAGTGGATGACGTGGGCCCTCTGCAGGCCCGTCTCCAGGAAGTAGCCCAGCTCCTGGTCGTGGGCCGCGGGCCCCGGCTTAGGGCTGCGGTTCTGCATCCCTGCTGACAACGCCTGGGGACACAAGGTGAAGACACGTACAATGTTAACCAAAAAAATCCCTTCTGCAAACGTATGCACACAATATCCTGCTCGCAGAACCCTGAGTCACATGGGCCCAGCCTGATGTAGTTGTGTCAACATGATGGCCAACACACACACACACACACACACACCTTCTCGACCTCCTGCAGATAGAGCAGGGCGATGTCTCCTGACTTCTCGTAGCAGGTGATGATTTCCTGGTCCCGCTCACTTGCCCTCCTATTGGACAGCGCCGGCGACCCCGCGTTGTTATTGGACAGCGACGGAGAGGCTGTCGGGACCTTCTCCAGACACAACCCTGATCCATGGGAATAGAATAAGATGGAGATACAGCTTCCTGTTTCCTGTTCCCTTTCTACAGTCTACGTGTTTTCCTAGTGGAGTCTATACAGTATTGATTTGAAAAGTTTACAATGACTTTAGTCATCTTGCCAATTATGCGCTTTATGATACCCGGCTCAAGCAACAGGATTGGTTGAAAATGATACGAAGCAAAAGGAAAAGAAACTTCCTGTTCACCCAGATTTGAGCTTATCTGTCATCAGACTTCAGGAATTTATCGAAAATCTGATGATTAGTGTGACATCATATACTGTATTTTTCTTCCTCAGCCGCTTCTCAGCAGTTCTAATTAGCTGCTCAAAATTGAGTCTACCGCATGGGATTGAATGACATATTTAGGCATCAAAACTAACTGGGACAAATGAATATGCATCGTCAGGAGTATTACAATATTCAACTATAGAAATAATATAATGACATTAAGCAAGACAGAACTGAGTCATCAAAGTTCCAAAGGCTGTCAAGGCTGTCGTTCCCTTGGGATTGGTGAGGTTCTTTGGACTAGCACATACTCAGAGAGGCTACAAGCTGGATTCCAGTCTGTGCATGGGTCAAGCTGCATACATGTTCTGTACCTTTAGTAGCGTAGGATTCTGCGATTATCGACAGCCTGTAGACAGGCGCCCCGGCCAGCTGTAGCTCATCCAAACTAACCCGGCCATAGTGCCCTGTCAACACACCAAATCAGACGTTAACGGAGCTCTGTGTGGACGGAAAGGGGCGACGTTGGCCCAATCAAGGAAGGTCCATGTTACCTAAGGCATCGCTGTACTCTCCCTCCACATAGCAGAGTTTAGCCATCAGCAAGCTGGCCTCTTGCAGGTAGTCAGACTACAGTGAGGGGCAGGTGAGAAGGAGAGAAAGAAGAAAAAGGACAAAAAAGAGGTAAACAGCTGTACAATCAAATTGTGTTATGTCATTTTTAGAAAGCCTTTGGGGTATAGTGAGACATACACATCCAAAACAAAGGACTCTAACAGCCTCAAATGTCAGCGCAATAATGCAGATCTTATATTCAACACAAACTGAAGACTTGGATTCACACCAGATGAAGGATACACAAGCAGCCAGCTGCCCAGCTTGCTATCCAGACCTGCACGCTCACCTTGAGGTTCCCTCTGTCCAGGGCCGCTGTCAGGTGTTTCCTGACCTCCACCAGCTTGGGCCGGGGTCCCCTGGGACTGGCACCTTGCTTAATGGGATTCTCCTTCAGATACGTCTGGAGCTTACATTCTGCCAGAAGTAGCTCGCCCAGGTCATCTGTGACACACAAACAGCAGTTTTTCTTCATTCAAATCATATCACAAACATTTTCAACATATAATTGCAATATAGATGTGTAGGACTAATTATGATGTTTATTTATTTTTGGAGAAAAAATAAAGAATGATACATTTAGGTTTTTCAACCAACCTGATTTTGGTGCTGCATCGATATTGTGTAGGCTTCCTAAGATTATACTGACATTTTTCTTTTCCATATCACCCTAGCCTCAAGCAATAATCCTGTTACAAATGCTGAGCTGTGAGACCCTATGACGCATATGTTACAGATCCAAGCATAATCCTATGAAGTATTAATATGACTGAATAACAGGAGACATCTTCAGGTATAGACAGATTTGTATGTAGTCAGGGCTGTATGGTTTACTCTTCAAAAGTGCTAACTTGTGTCATTATATTGAAGTATTTGTGAGTCTACTGACTCTCAATAAAGTGTAGGTCTAAACATGCATTTTATTTTGGCGTGCTGATGGCAGGACCAAAAGGACCAAATAACCAACCGTGATGAACAAGTCTGAGGGCATTATATTATAATAATAATGAAATTAAGTATTTCACTGGTAATGGCCACATAAGTGACAGTACAGAAATATTGAAATACTGTCAGCTTACAGAGCTTGCCCATACACACTTCTTGCAGTCAACCAATCATTTTTAAATAGGGCAAGTATCAAGGCTGTTTTATCCTCAAGTTCATTCAACTCAGTAAGACAGAAAGAGTAAAAAAAAAAAATTAACAAACCAAAAATCGTTTGCGACTGGCACTAGTATCGAAACATGTTTATACACATCACGGACAAACAACAACTCCATCGTTCTGCTAGCTTCCTGGGTCACCAACCTGCCACCGGTTTGACAGCTAGCATGGAAGTTAGCTGTCCCTCTTTTCAGATGATAAACGCTCCTCAAAAGTTTTCATTGCATTGAATTAATTTCAATTAGATGGGTGTCCCATTAGACAGGTCGTCTTATTGCGATTAAGAAAGCATTCTATTAGGGTTGACAAGGGCTGTTGTCAAATCGTTTCCATCATCACAATGAACCGTGTTGCTAGCTATACGTAGGTCGGCATTGCCGCAAGATGAACCCCTACGACGCATGAGACGGATAGGAAAGACCGAGGATGATGACAACCTTGAAGGCCGCAGAATGAATCTATGACCAGAAAACGGCATTAAATCATTTTTTTCAATGGCTTACCGTTGGATATTAATTTGGCCGACAGCTGTCGAACCAGCTCCGGTATTTTGTCCCACTGACACTCTGAGCGGCATCTTTCTATCTCGGTCTCTAGCCGAGAGCCAGACTTCCGTGCTGTCATTTTTCCGAGCGGTTAATGGGAGTGCGGGCTGAACACGGCAGTCTGCCCTGGAGGGGCTGGACGGCGGGCATAGGGATGCGTTCAGTGGGGAAACAGCAGTTCCTAGTGGACACAATAAGTACTGGTACTGGACCACTTTATCATTTCTCATTTATTTTGTATATAGCCTACTGTTTGTTTTGTTTTTCCTGTTTGTTCTGTTTGTCTTTACTTTAGAATTTACGATAGTGTCTATTTTTGTTTTCATTCTTACTTTGTATTTTTATTGTATGTATCATATCCTCTGGTTACAAAGGAATTGTAACACAAGAAAAGTCAGCTGAGAATCAAATAAACAAAAAGGTAGTGAAAAGACGTTTACAGTGCTTAATTTACAGTGGTTTAGATGCGTTATGAACAAGGTGGTAACAAAGGCAAATTGTATGGATTTTACAACCATTATTTAAACGTTCAAAACAATTAATGAAACTAACAAATAGTTGAATGGAGATGATGTGTTGGAGGAAATGACATGACTCGTATAGCCTAAGAAAAAATTCAAATAATAATAATAATATATATTTAATTTTTTTGCCTTTTACCGGTGGTTGGGAAACACTGGTCGTCATTTATTTTAATAGGCGTGGCCGGAAGTCGTCGTGTGTTTGTGTACGGTTCTCTTTAGTCAGAGGCTTCCTGTTTGGAAGTGGTTAGAAACCAGCGTCCCTGTAATGGCAGATTTGTCGTTGTATCTCACTAATGTCAACGTTTCACTTGGCCAAACCATGGAACCTGATAAGGTTAGATCATCCTCAATCTGCGTGCTTTTCTTTGTCTTATGGCTGCTACAAATCTTGGTTTAATTAGGTGTACAAATACTTCCTTAGCAATAGCTCCAGCGCTGAAACGCTCGGTCACCCCAAACAACAACCCTATTTTGTTCCATGTTGTTTTCCCATCTTGAAGTAACTCGTGGTGGCATATCTGTATATTTATATTTCTAAGCATGTACGATCACGTCAAAGTGTTATGGACGCCAGTTGTTGACGATAGCAGGCTTATAGTTGTCCTGTCTTAAGAAACACAATACCACTAGGGAATTGAATGCAATAATACAACTGGAAAGTGAAACTCTTCTCCTGGTGTTCGCATTTTTCTTGTACTTTAGTTATTTTAGACAGTGTTTAATGTTGTTATACTGTGCTAAATATAGACTGGCCACAATCTCATATCTCAGAGAGGTGGCTTATAACGATGAGTGTGACCAAAGTGTCAAGTGGTATGACATTTCTGACTCAAATATAATTTTTTTACTGGTTATTTTTCAAGAATTATGGGGCTGCTGACAACTTTGAGAGTGTGGAGATGGGAGAGGCTATAGATGAAGGAGGGAGAGTTAGAGTGCCTCGTAGAACCATCTTCTTTGCTAGCGGAGAGACCATGGAGGAGTACAGCACCGATGAAGAGGAGGATGAGGAGACGCCTATGAAGAAAGATGTTGTGACTGTGGACCCGGTAAGCTGATTTCAAAATTAGTTTGTTTCTGAATTTACAGACTGGACTTCTTGAGTTATTCCAGATGCCAAATTGAAGGCAGAGGAATTTTGTGGAGAAGAGCATGTTGCTACGCAGCGAAAGAAGTTGCCCTGTGTAAATATAATCCACAGCTGTTTGCATAAAGGAGTTTATGTGCACTGCACACCTCAAAAACCTCAACATGTGCCTCAGAGTGGACGGCCTGTAGAGAAACATCCTGTATACTAGTAGCACCATATAACTTGAAACGTACAGCCAAAACTGTACTTGCTTGGAATGTTTCTCTGAGATACATATTCTTGTTTACAGTATTGGCAGTGGTCATGTTAGGGTTCCAATGCTGGTTTATGTATGGCTTGTTTTCGGTGTGTTTTAGTCCAAACTCACCTGGGGCCCGTACTTCTGGTTCCACATGTGGAGAGCAGCTACCTCCACCGTTTCAGGTGAGCTTCTAAAGGAAGGATTTTGTTGCAATTCATAACTAAGTAGTAATAATATTGTTTAACCCTTAACTGCAAGAAAGAGGCCAAATAGTTTCTAGTCATAGTTGTTTACACTAGTAATCTTGAAGGCACTTAGAACTTGTTTAACATATTCTAAATCGGGTTACAATTAGGGCTGCAGGAATCTAGAAAATCTGAATCATAATGATTCTAATGTTTTTTATGTATTTTCTTTTGATGCAGAGCATTTTAAAAAATATAGCAGTTGGTCTATGAATGCAACATCCATATTTCACAAAAAACTTTAAATAGGTAAATCTGAAATGTAAACACAATCAAAGAATATACAATTCACAAAGAATGGCATTACAATTCATAGGAATAGGAAATGCTGAAAATACGTCCTTTACAGTGCTTACGTATTACTTTACCAACAAATTTATTTTCTATTTACCTTCCGCAGTGTGTGACTACATGGGAGAAAAAATGGCTTCTCTGTTCGGAATAACCACGCCCAAATACCAGTATGCCATCGATGAGTACTACCGCATTAAGAAAGAGGTAGGATTCTACACGCACAGCTGGCAAGGGCAAATAAAAGGCATTGTTGGCCGTAACAGCGTCTTCCCACTGAAGTGACAGACTTGTGTAACAGCTGCTGAAGCGCTCTGCATTTCCCATTGTTTGTAACCTTATGAATTCCCATTGTTCATATTCTAATCATTTGCCTCAAATCACATTTTCACAAAGCGCTCGTAACGTCTCCTCACACTCCTTTACCGACCGCCTCTGCCCTGTTCCTGCACAGGAGGAAGAGGAGGAGGAGGATAACCGCCTCTCCTTGGAGGCGGAGCACCAATTCAACCAGCGGCAGGAGGAGGAGGGGGGCAGCGGGGACAGCCTCCGCCTCTCCCAGCGCCCGGCCGCAGAGCAGCCGGCCGCCGCCTTCGTCAACATCAGCTTTGAGCTGGATCCCGAGCCGCCCCTGGTCGCCCCCGACACCAGCCTGGTGCCCGCCCCCGACACCAGCCTGGTGCCCGCCCCGCTCTCCTCCTGATGAGGCGGCCCCGTGGGCTCGCTGCAGGTTCCCAAGTGCCCTCATTCCCAAAACGTCAAGCATCTGACTTGCCAATGCGTTCGTCCACCTATGACTTTAACCGGTTGTCCGTTTTTTGTTTTTTATTATATTTTGCGTTTTAACTGATTTATTTTTCCGTCAACTATAAATAAGGACGATATGAGAAGGGATGTAAAAGTTACTGAACTTTTTATTACTGGTGTTGCATTGGAGGAAGTATTGGAGGGAGAATAAATGTGGAGACTTTTCCTAGACTGGGGTGGTCTGGATAGTCAGGGCCGGTGTTCGGTATTAATTGTTCCTTGGATTTAAATGTGCATCTAACGAACAGGGTACGTTATTATGTCCTGACAAATTTCTGACCGAGTGTTTGTTTTCCATGTTGTGCAATGTTGAAGATTTGCATACACAAGAGGACCCACTTATTATTTCTCAGGAAACCTTGTTCTGGCCTCTTCTGTAGTCACCCAAACTGGTTTCTGTAATCCAGATATTGAACTCTACATCTTGTTATTTTTTACTAATGGAAAGTTTCTAAGAAATGTTGATGAGGCAAATACCGGTTTGGTTCTGCCTCACTTGCAATTTTCAAACGTTATCTCATTTATTTTGTTTTTTTATGAAAATTATTTTTTCAGACATTATAGTTAGGGCTGACGTAAAGAAATGAAATAACCTTTTGGAAACAAAAAAAGCGATGACCATCTGCTAGTTTCTCTGAACTTCCAGTAAAGGAATCAACCAATTTCTCTTTGAATTGCTGTCACTGATAAGAGTACAACAAAGGGTCTTTTATGGTTCTGACAAGCACGTAAATATCAAAATGTTAATTACACAAAAAAGCTTTTTTCAACTTTTTTTAACTGCTAAACCAGCTAAGTCCTTTTTTTTTACCAGCAGCCTTTATTTGAAAGAATACTTTTGTGAAACTGAATGGCAAATTTTAGACATGCATTTTCAAAATTAGGAAGGAATGCCAAATAATAAAAATGCCTTAACTAATTAAAGAGAAATAACAGGAAAGAGGTTGAAGGTCCTGTAGTTGATAAAAGTCATCACAGCCAATAATAGTTCCAATACCGTTTTACATCTTGGCCATTGTGTTCATCATAATCTGATTGTTTCCGTTAAAGTTCGGTCTGATTTGTATGCAACTCTTATCTGTGTTAATGCAGTAATTGGAATCATTTCATTGTGGCCGATGCAATTTGCACATTTTGGAAAGGGCTAATGTACAGGCATTCAAATATTTGTTGTGGATCTATTGTTATAATTCAACAGAAAATGAAGACTTGTATTAAATGTAATTAATAAAACATTTGAAAAAAAATACTTTTGAGGTATGTTTAATTAGAATATAATTATAGATTAAGGACATTGACCAAAACATTTACCAACAGAATTTTTTGTGCGATTGAGTACAACCTGAACTTGCAGTCTACAGTGTGGAGTTCTCAAGTCCATAAAGAGCAACTACATCCCGGAGTCCTGCAGATCATCGGTACACCGGTCCTGCTCTCTGACAGGAGTTGGAGCAGAGAACTGAGGCTTTTCAAGCTCTGATAGATCAGTGACATGTTTGATTCCTACATCATATAATGAAGGTCACATAAGCAATACTTAAACAAATATAAATTCACTTATTTTTTAGATATTGGTAACCAATAGACCAATAGATAACCAATAGATATTTGTTTATTCAACTCATATAGGTATTAATACATATAGACCCCATAATGAACAAAAACAGTGATTTAGTGGAATTTATATTGAAATCAGTCAGCTGTGATAGCCATGAATGTCTTGTTTGCCTACAGAGATGTTTTGGAGAATTGACAACTGGCCCTTCTCTGAAGCAGAGTAGTCATTCAGAGACTCTCGATGTAAGTAACTGTTGGACAATGTGAAGATGTGAATGGCATCTTCACTGTGTTAACATGTTTTAAAAGATTCACGTGTTCCTGTCCCTGTTAGCCCTGTAATAGTCTGCAGCTGTGGCTCATAGGTTAATTGAGCCACAGCTATTCTGGTGCTCCTTAAGAGGGCCAGAGTTCTAGACCGGAGGGAGGCTTGAGTTGTGCAAGGTTGACTGTTGTTTGTTTTAAGTAAAAATATGCTTTTTAACAACAACCATGTGCGTCGAGGAAACTTTTTCACAGACCTCCTCCACCAAAGAAGGTTCGTTAAACTCATTCAGAGAGGGGAAACGATTGAAGTTTCGATTGAAGACCTTTTTTACTAATTTTCTTCTTGATGTAACTGCCTGCTCCCTGATTGGTCCGGGAGCTACTTCCTGACCCACCAAGCAGACCTTGTAGGAGTATCTTATTAGCATAAACAACGGCTAAACATAAAGAGCAGCCAGAATCTCCTGAAGGCTCATATGGACAAAGAACTCTGCCCTGGTAGAGCGCAAACTCATCTTTAAAGATCTGAACATTCCCTGAGTACATAGAGGCTGCTCTGACATCGATGTGACAGTTTCAGATCTCCCATGACACTTCCTGTTTCCCTGTGTTGACTGAACCATCAAAAAGTGGATGTACATCTGAGTCAATGTCCTGGGCATCTCATCTCCATTCTGGGATGCTTTCCAGATGTGCTCCAGAACTGTACCAGTAATCCAACGGAAGAGTGGGATGCTACACATGATGTGGAGGTGATTCTGTGAGATGGTGCTGGCCAGTGTCTTCTCTCTAAATCTCTTCGTTAAGTACTCCTTCTGTTGCACTCAATAGGGATCTGATTGGCTGTTACAGGGCGTGTGGTTGTCGATATGCGAGCAGAGTGAAGCAGGTTCTGTCACTATCCCTGACTCCCATACGTTAAAAATTAAAGAGGAAAAAAAAAATGCAATTAAGGACAATTGAATTGGTTTACTCAACATGGAGTAAAGCGTGTTAAATAAAATAATTAAGGTTTTTGTGCTCAATAATGAATACAAGTGAATATATATATTTTTTAATTACTATGAACTGCATGAAACCATTGGCCAAATCATGAAACCATTTGCCAAATAACATGTTCAAACTTGACACCAGATTAACAATATTTCACCATTAAGATAGGGAATGTAAAGCCCTCATTTATTTGAACGGACAAGTTTTATCATGTTGGAGAACATAATAGGATTAAGTGAGGTAATTGTGTGAGTAGAGCCAACACCAGCGAAATCCTGCCCATCTCTCACTCGTTCATGTCCATGAAGGAAGTAACAGTATGACGCCTGATAAAGGTTTCAGCCGAACAACTATCAAAAATATATCAAGGATTGTTCCTTTCTTGAATTCACCCTTAACTACGGTGAAAATAAGCGGACATAGACAAGAGGGAATATACGCTTGACAAAAGGACCAAACCAATACCAAGGCCCAAGTCATTGCCCCCTGTGATCTCTCAACAGACGTGTCCACCGAACAGGTTGGCATGGGGGGGGGGTTGGTGGAACTCTGCTAGATGCAGAAATCCTTTTTTTGTTTAGACTGGGGCGCCGATCACCGTCTTTCCCGGATGCGACACTGTGCCAACGGGAATCAGTCATACTGCTGTCCACCTGGCTTGTTTTAGGATCGGTCTGCCCATCACTGGTGCCGCACCCAACCCAGGCCCCTTAGCCCTAAAGTGATGCCTCAGCAACTCATCACATAGTGGAAATAATAAAAACAATACAATTGAAAATAAACTTAATCTTACTAGACCAAGGAAAGTGTTTGGCAAAGGAATAACAAAAACCCACAAGAACAAACAAGAACCTAAAGATATAAGAAATGTTTTATAAACCGAGCGTAAAATACCATCTCCCTTAAATAAAGTTGTATTATTCCCATGTGTCACCATTAGTGAAAATGCTCCATGTCGATCATGGCTCAGACTTGATGTAAATCTGATGTAAATCAGATATCAGTAAAAAACTGATGTAACTCCAATCAATCAAAACTTGTGAAAGTGGAACGGAACTCAACTGTACGACAGACGAAATGAACACAGATCCGCAGTACAGAGCGTACACGTTTCACTGCAACTTTGCATAAAAGTGCTGGGTAAGTTTCATTTCACAGTTTTATATCTATATGTAAATGAGCAGGGTGACGCTCTAGAGGTCACCCCCGGCCCTGTTAGTCCCCTACTGTCCAGATGCTGCTTGGACTGTGGGGGTCTGTGTCGGGTCACTGGCGGCCGACGGAGGCGGCAAAGGGAGACTGGCGTGAGGCGTGTTTAGTTTGTCCCCCGGAGAGCTCTGCTCCCCGGCCGCCCCCGGCTCCAGGCTGGCCCAGTACAGGAGCCTGGTGTGGTAGATCTCGAAGCAGGGGGCGGGACACAGGCCCGGCTGCCCCGGACACATCCGGCAGTAGAAGACTGTCGCCCCCTGCCCGGCCACGCCCACCCCCGTCTCCATGCCCACATCCTTGGTCTCCCCTCTCTCCTCCTGAACCTCTGTCTCTGCCTGCACCCCCTCCTCGAGGCGCCTCTTATGCTCAAGCGTCTCCGCCTCCTTCTTGTCCCCCTTCTCCGTTTCCGCACCGTGGCTCCCGAGCACCGTGCCCGACTCCTCCTTCGACTCCTCCATCCTCCTCCTCTTCCTCCCCCAAGGCCCCACCTCCTGCTCCTCCTCCTCCTTTGCCCGTTTGCGCGAGCGGAGGCCGCAGACCACGCAGCCCATGCAGCCCCACAGCCTCTTGGCCAGGAAGTGGCGGGCGGTGAGGCGCACCGGCATGTCGTCGACGGTAGAAGGTTCTGGAGCTGCGGTGGAGGAGTCTGCTACGGAAACACAAAAGCCATACAGAAGAGTGATGAGGAAACACAAAAGCCATACAGAAAAGTGATGAGGAAATGCATTAATTCATTGGGGCTGCGTTGAGCCACAGAAAGACTCCTGCCAAATAAGAGTGATTTTATACGCACAAAAGCCAGCCAAACGGGGCGTGCATACGGGCTTACGACGGGCCGTACCCTATTATCATCATCATCAATGCCCCATTGAACCGAAGACCCGTCCGCATTGCACAGCTGCGGGGCATGCAGACACGGGGAATCTGCAAGGGATTGATGTACCAGGGTTCTTTAGAAGCGAACGCAACGCTACCTGAGGTCTTGGCGGGCGGTTCTGGCAGCTGGCACATGGTCTCCTGGTTCAGTGTGAAGGGCCGACACAAAACTGACTTGTTCTTCACCTGGCAGCGACGGGGCCCAGACGGGCGCATCGCGTCCGTTTGGGTGCTCGCCTGCGGACAGACACAGATGGAAACATACCGTCTCGTCTTAATCCTAGTTTCATTGAAGGTCCTGTAACCGTTTATTTAGTAGTTTATTTGTGCCGCCCTTTGACTGGCAGTACTTACGTGGTATATCGTCTTGTCATGGGTGTAAGGAGTTGGGAGAGTGCCTACAAAGATAAAAGATAATCAAATGTAGAACATATACCATCAGAATGGGTATGAAAAGTAAATTACAATAAAAAAATGTATATCATATATCCAAGCTACATATATCCAAGAAAAGCTCTATGCATTGATCAAGGGAATATGACAAATGGAAAACATTGCCATTATTAGGCAAAGAAATACATTCAACGATTCAACACATTCAATGATTTAACGATTGACGAATCAACAATATATGAACTTATGTACGTATACGTTTTAACGCTATAGGTTAACACAGAAACGAAAAGAAAAAAACTATTATTGTAAAGCTCAAATGTGCACTGGAGTCATGAAGTGCAGAATCCCCTTTAAGCAGGTGGAAGGTGAACCCACCCGTAGCATGAGGCCGGGTGGCAGAGTCACTGGCCAGGCACACCAGGTCGCCCCCCACTGGGTTCATCTTGGAGGGATGGTTGGCCTGACTGGGGGCTGGGAGAGAGAGAGAGAGAGCGGTAGAGGGGTGGTTGGCTTAGCTGTGGTGGCATGACTACATTAACAGTTGCATCAAGTGGACAAATTCAGCGGACAAACAATGAGTACAGTTGAAGAAAGAAACACTGTATCGCTGTCGGTACAGTAAGGATGTTTAGTAAGTGCCAAGTACTGACAATCACCATGCTACACATTGCCAAGTACTATTTTTAAGTGCCAGGACGTACGGTACAACATACAATAAGTTTGTTCTGTAAGTGCCTAACTGTTAATAATGACTGTAATTATTAGATTATATTGAAACAACACGACACTATTCCTTATGTTCATCTGCATGATGCCGAGTATCGCCTCACAAAATCCACACACGCGCCCGTGTGCGTATGTGTGAAGATGACGTCGACAACACAGATGCCGACGCTGTGGTCGTACCGTGGGGCGGTGGCAGCGCACGGCCGGCGGCGGGGAGGGGGTCGGCGTGGCTCGTGACGCCGACCTCAAAGTGCCGGTAGCAGTACTCCATCAGGCAGGCCCGGCTGCAGAAGTTGCGCACGGAGCTGGTGCACTGCAGCTTCTCCTCCAGGTAGCCCCGCTGCCTGCAGCCGTCACAGCGGGCCATCTGGACCCGGGGACAGACAGACAGACACAGAGAGAGACAGAGAGTGAGGGTCAAGTATAACATACCATCGTGCATTTCACTTAATAGCCTGTAACTATCTTTACTAGGGGTGTGCCAAAAAAATTCTCATTTACTACGATTCAGAATCGATATAAAAATGGCCCAAAATCGATTTAATTTCATAACTTTTTTTTTTTTTTTAAAGCTACTGCAACAGTTGTGTTCCACATGATATTTTTGCTACTGCAACATTCCTGTGAAATGAAAATGCATCTTGTTCAACTGTACCATTTTTATTATACAGAAGCACTTTATTATTGTTCCAACTTATTTTATAGCTAGCTTCTTAGAGTAGCAGTTGTGGTCCACACACAGTGGAAAAGGCACTGTCCTTAGAATTAAAAGGCAGCATGTTTAACTGCACTATTTCTTTTAAGAGACTTATTTTTGTTACTTATGCAACAGTTGCAACAATTCCATCTAAGCATGGATACATGTTTAAAACTTAATACATGTGAAAAAGACACTTTAATGTCGCCATTTTTCATTCTGTCTTGCAAAGCAGACTGGAGCAGATCATGAGGATCCTTTGCACAACTATAGATTGAAGCAGAAATCATTATGAATCAAATCGTTTTGAATCGAAAATCGCTTTGAATCGAAAATCGACTTTGAATCGAATCGTATCCCCAAAAATCGAAATCAAATCGAATCGTTGGATAGTAAAAGATTCCCACCCCTAATAGACTCCTTCCACCAAGCTCTCGCCAACTCCCCCGGCTCAGCTGCAACATGTCTGTGTAGGGGCATTTTTTCGATTTTCGATCAGCAACCCCTTACCTCCCCCACCGAAAGGTCAATATGGGTTCACTTGAGGTTAATGCACTAGCGTGGGCATCAGCTTTGTGGGACAATAATTCCCCAGTACGTGATCATTTTGATCTCTTTGTAGCTGGGATGAGGACGATTTTTTATCACCCAGTTAAGGGTGAGGATGCCGCCAAGCGGCTAATGTATAGGGCTCCCGTAGTGTAGTTGAATTTTCAGTTGAGTTTAGGACTGTAGCAGCCAACTCTGGCTGGAACCAGTGCCTGCAAGGGCTTTTTCTTTCCAGCCTTATTGAGCAAATTAAGGAGGAGCTGACTACTAGGGATGTCAGTCTTGAGGAAGTTATCTCTGTCCATCCGGCAGGATAACCGCCTTCGTGTTCGGCATAAAGAAAAGGCTCCGGCATTTACTGGCTCCTCTTTTCAACACTTCCCGAGAGCTGCTCTCCCCCCACCTGTGGCTTGAGTAGCCTCTGAAAAAGAGCACATGCAGCTGGGGTGCACACGTCTGACTCAGTGTCTCCATCGGATAAGGAATTCATTATTTCAGGAAACCACCACGAGACACTTCAGTTTCATGTCATCCTCTCCCCTCTGACTCCCCTGGATCTTGGTCAGCCCTGGTTCAAGCAGCGCAATCCCCGGTTCAACTGGTCATCTGGCAAGATGGTGAGTTGGAGCGCATATTGTCATTCCACCTGCTTGCATTCGCCCTGTCTCCAGCATAGGGGGTGTCCCCTCATCCAAGGGACCCCCAGACCGTTCCTTAGTCCCCAATAAATATCATTAAAATGATATTCCCGTAAGAAAAATCCCGTAAGAAACTGCAGCAGTTTCTCGGATTGGTCAACTTTTACCGGAGATTCATCCTCTATTACAGCAGGGTTGCAGCCCCTCTCACACACCTGACCTCTCCTGCCCTCCAATATACACTCACCGGCCACTTTATGAGGTACACCTTGCTAGTACCGGGTTGGACCCCCTTTTTGCCTTCAGAACTGCCTTAATCCTTCGTGGCATAAATTCAACAAGGTACTGGAAACATTCCTCAGAGAGTTTGGTCCATATTGACATGATAGCATCACGCAGTTGCTGCAGATTTGTCGGCTGCACATCCATGATGCGAATCTCCCGTTCCACCACATCCCAAAGGTGCTCTATTGGATTGAGATCTGGTGACTGTGGAGGCCATTTGAGTACAGTGAACTCATTATCATGTTCAAGAAACCAGTCTGAGATGATTCGCGCTTTATGACATGACACGTTATCCTGCTGGAAGTAGCCATCAGAAGATGGGTACACTGTGGTCATAAAGGGATGGACATGGTCAGCCACAATTGTCGGGTAGCCTGTGGCGTTGACACGATGCTCAATTGGTACTAAGGGGCCCAAAGTGTGCCAAGAAAATATCCCCCACACCATTGCACCACCACCACCAGCCTGAACCGTTGATACAAGGCAGGATGGCTCCATGCTTTCATGTTGTTTACGCCAAATTCTGACCCTACCATCCGAATGTCGCAGTAGATATCAAGACTCATCAGACCAGGCAACCTTTTTCCAATCTTCTATTGTCCAATTTTGGTG
>OOFH01030890.1:1328-15230 GCA_900323355.1 Merlangius merlangus
CCCCCCCCCCCAGTGGAGGCCGTGCGCGGGCCTCACCAGCGTTGATCTTCTCGGCGATCTGCTCCATGGTCAGCTTGCGATCCGTCATGTGCTTGCGGTCCAGCTCGATGCGCAGCAGCCAGGGGGAGATCCGCGTGACGTCAAAGTCGGGCATCTCATAGTAGACGTTGACCCACTCCTGGTCCTCCGTCACCACCGTGCTCTGGGGGTTGGGGTCGTAGTAGATGGCGGTGTTGGCCGTCACCTGGGGGGGGGGGAGAAACGGCATTGTTAATGACGCAATGTGTAAGGTGGAGCCACTCCTAGTAAGAGGGCAGGAGACTTTCAGGATTAAAAACCATTAAAACAATGTTCTACCCACTCAGGCTGGCTGAGCAGCTCACGGTAGTAGGAGGATGTTCTGATTCTTGGAAACAGATACGGGCCTCCCAGCATTTCATTTAATTGAACAGTGTAGTCACTATCCACTGAACCATCCGACTACAGAGCTGTAAGGTTACAGCGTCACGCGCCCTTAACTCTACTGTTGAGTTCAATCCCAAGGGGGCAGCTCCCCACCAGGTGAAGAACTCCTTACCTTGCGCAAGGTCGTGTGCTCCAGTCGACACAGGATGTCCTTGGCCCGCTCGGCGTCGCGCGACGCCTGCCCCAGCAGGAACACCGTGAGCGAGGGCGTCTTGGGCCTCTTTGAGATGTTGATCAGCTCCTTGAGACGGGGCACACCCAGAGTGACGTTCTTGGCCGACACTCCGGCGTAATGGAAGGTGTTGAGCGTCATCTGCGTGGCGGGCTCTCCCAGTGACTGGGCGGCCAGGGCCCCCACCATCTCACCGGGGTGTGTCTGGAGGGGGGGGAAGGATGATGTCTCAAAATATAAAAGACGTCATAGTCACGCATCCTTCCTTCCTTCAACTATCACATCTACAGTTTGTCGGGACAGCGCTGACGGCTACCCTCGGGTCAAACATTAACGCCCGCCGTCAAGTCGGGAGGCCCTCGCGAAGAACTCACGATGGACTGGTTGAAGCGGGTCTCGATCTCCCCCAGCAGCCAGTCGTAGGCCTCGGTGGACAGGCGGAACTCCTCCGTCATGCGCTTGGAGCAGAGCGTGGAGCGCAGGTGGATGTTGAAGAGCAGCGTGGCGTTCTCCTGGGCCTGTTTACTCAGGGGGTCCTCGCCGTTCACGATCACCAGCTTCTTGCTGAGCTCGCTGACACCTGCGGGTGACGGAGACCGCCCATCGACCCGTGGGTTAGGATTCAGGCAACGTTGTTCTGAGGCATTGGACTATACATCGTTAGTGTTCGGATATAGATTTAAGGGCATGGTAAGCATCTCTCTTGGAAGTGTTTGACGTTCTCCAGTTAATTAATGAGGGGAATTGGACCTCTAAGGCCACTGTAGTGCCCTGCATCCAGGGAGCCTTTTGCAACTCTAAGCTGACTGTGTTCTGCTCTTTTTATAACCTGTGCGATGGGTCAGGAGGCTTTATATAACTCAGCAGGGCTGGAGATGTCTACAGGAAGCTATTTAATCCCATATCCAGACATTGATCCATTTGGATGACAGGCCCTAGGGAACAGCGAGGCTGTCGACCAGGGAGTCTGCTCGGCTGAAACTCAACCCATTGTTGAACCAATCACTTTATTGATTTAGAGGGGGAGAGAAATATGCATGTTATCTCTGGATTAACTAAAGGCCACAATGCACTCTTATCTCACTGGTAACCTAAATATCACGCACAGTGTTACGTGTGGCTCGGTCCGTGAACAGACCAAATGCATCGAAATGAAGCTAAATCATGCCAACGGCCTACCCTCGACCACGCGGAGTGGGTTGAGGTCCGTGGGGATCCGGGGGTTGATCCGGAAGATCTTCTGGGCGTTCCAGATCATTCTGGCCAGGTTGCATGGCAGCACCACCTGAAGTCGAGGCAGAGAGCGATACAAATCACACCCCTCTCCACACCTCCCGCTCCTGCTTCTTAAGCGCGTTAGGTTTCTGACGGGTCCACATGGGTGAGGCCGTACCTTGCTGTCTCCGGTGGGGAAGATGGCGCGGAGGATTTCACGGTCCTCCTTCATCTTCTCGTACTCCCTCTCGAGGCTGCCCTGCACAATGGCGTTGGTCAGCACGTCCTTCACCACGTCCTCCTGCAGGGTGCGCCGCAGCGCCCGCTCGTTGGTGCAGTCAAACCTGAACCTGGATTAACGGGGCAGGATAAGAGCGGGGTTAAGCCGCCGGTGTTGAACACGCGGCCCGAGACGTCCAAGGGATCCGTACTGAGGGATTTACTGTACTGAGGGACTTAAGAACAGCGCAGGAAAGATAAGACCATGAACCCTGGACCAGTGTTTAAACGATGCGAAGGCAGTGCCTACTAGTCCTGCATCGTAAAGATTCAGTACCACAAACTACTAAGAACTATATTTACGTTGAGATATTTAGCCGACGCCTTTATCCAAAGCGCCTTACAATAAGTACATTAATCAAAAGAAAGAAATAACTATCCCACTATAAACGTACATGTTTAAACTAATGTTCTGATATTAACACTGGCGGTAGCTCTTGAAGTTAGGTAAGAGTCTTTAGGTAATACCAGTGCTAATTAACGTCCTAACGCCAACACCCGTCTTCCCCCTTACCATTACACCTGGGAGATAATACACATTAGCTCGTCTCCACGGCGACAGCCCTCTAAAGACACCCAGACGAGACCCCCCCCCTCCCCACTCACTTCTTTTCGAAGGCCTTGTTGGAGGGCTTGAGCGTGGCCATGTTCTGGAACTCCACCGCCTCTCCGGCCAGCCCGTCCTCTCCATAGCGCAGCTGCACCACCTGGTTGATGGAGTTACGCACCGTGGCGTCGTACTTCACCATCACCGACTCCATGGACTTGATCAGACGACGCTGGATGTAACCTGGAGGGGAAAATATAATGTATGACTGAAAACCTGCCATTACCCCCCCGCTCTACCTCTGGGGACTATCTTCTGGAAGATGTCGACAGGCGGACTTGCTCTCCTATTCCACTCCAGGTCCCCCTCGGCTCACCAGTCTCGGCTGTCTTCACAGCTGTGTCGATAAGCCCCTCGCGGCCCCCCATGGCGTGGAAGAAGAACTCTGTGGGCGTCAGGCCGGCCAGGTAGGAGTTCTCCACGAAGCCCCTGCTCTCAGGGCCGTAATCATCCTTGATGAAGTGGGGTAGCGTGCGGTGCTTGAAGCCGAACGGGATGCGCTTGCCCTCCACGTTCTGCTGCCCCACCACGGCGATAACCTGCAAGGGGGCGAGGTCACCATGTGGTCAGGACTCTGGAGGGTGGTGAACGATTGTAAACCCCCCTTTTTTCAACACCCTTGGATCCGGTGCCGTTAAACGCGGGCCTGCCCACCTGGGAGATGTTAATCTTGGACCCCTTGGAGCCGGCCACCACCATGGACTTGAAGTTGTTGTACTCAGACAGAGACTTCTGCGCAGAGGAGCCTGTTTTGTCACGGGCGTCGTTGAGGATCCGGTTGACCTGGTTCTCGAAGGTCTGCCTCAGTGTGTTACCGGGCGTGGGCTCCAGCTCGTTGTTGTGGGCCTTCTCGATGACCTGGAAGAAAAGGGGAAAACCACAGCAAATAGATTAGGTACTCTCCTGGTTTAGCTCGATGGGGGCTCCACAAACCGTCGTCTCTGGTGCTGGCAGGACTGGTTGTACTGGTTTCGTCTCGTGGCAGTGCCCTTACTTCTATCACATCTTGTTTGGCTTTCTTGATTGTGTTCTGGATGTCGAGGTAGGTCTTTGCGTCGGCAATGGAGTCACCGATACCGATGGAGTGACCTGGAGATCACAAACAATGAAGGTGAGCACAACTGACCATGAACGTAAAAACAATGCCAGTCTATCATTCCCACTGTTCCCACTAACGCAGAAACATCCCACAATATATTAGCTTCCACTTCTGGTTGGGCTCCTCACCTTCAATGAGCAGCCAGTTGTTGACCACCGTCTGGATGTTGGAGTAGAACAGCCGGGTGATGTCGTGGCCCATCTCCAGGTAGGAGATGTGGACCAGGGAGCCCGCGGACGTACCCAGAGACTTCTTGCACAGGATGCCCATGATCAGCTCGCCGTTCTCCACGATCACCTGGGGAGGCAGCGGGACGCGGGGGGAAAAGGTGAGCGGGACGCTTCCCAAAAACGTGCCTCATGAAGATCATGGAATTTGTGGGACAGTTTCATTATATTTTTCGATGTACATTTTGGAAAGGGTCATGTCATTTTGAGGTATTTAATTTGGAAAACAGATCCTGTTACAAATCTGCTGGGAATATTTCTTTATAAATAAAGTTTGATTTGAATGATAAAGAGAGAAGGGTTCAGAGGCGTGGCCTAGCATGTGACGTCGGAATCGAGGCGCATCGGACCTTGGTGTCCCCGGGAGAGATGTGTTTGTAGGGCCCGCTGTCCTCCTCGTCGGGGTGGGTGCTGTGGGTGCGGATCACGTTGATGTGTCCGGGGATGATGAGGCTGAAGATCTGCTTGCCCGTCCAAAAGGGGCGGGGCTTGATGATGGCCGGCTGGGGGACCTTGCCGTCCCACGTGGAGAGGAACATGAGCAGGTTCATCACCTCTCCCTGCCATGGGGGAGAGCAGCGGACAAGGTGAGCGGCCCGGGAAGGAGTTCACCGTGTGTGCATGTGGAACAACAGTCATCCGTAATGTTTGCTAGTTATTGTCTCTTTTATTATGTTGTATTATTTAACATTTGTTGCCTTCTTTGCCCCTCACAGAAAACCTTTCCAAAGACAGGACAACTCTGTTCTATGAGGTTAGTAATAAAACACCAACGGTACTTTAATGTCGGCAAGTTAAAACTTTTCTTAAACAAACACGACACAACGGATCCAGTAGTCCTTACCCGCTCTAGGAAGACGTCCCTTTTGGTGAATTTGCGTACGGCTGTGAGGGTGTCCTGCACGATACCCATGACGGGCCTGTTGGACTGGGGGGTGACGATCATGCGAGGCACCATGGCCAGCTCCTGGATCTCAGCCCTGGTCTCCAGGGACTGGGGCAGATGCAGGTTCATCTCATCCCCGTCAAAGTCAGCGTTGTATGGAGTGGTCACACTAGAGGGCGGAGGGGCTTGTTATTGACCGTGTACACTACAACCTGCTTGGAGCGGGAACTCTGATCGCACTGGAAAACAATGTGGCACCCGAGGTGCCGATTATGGGACGCAGTTCACTGTGTGATCGTAAAACTATAAAAACGGGAACAATCACAGCATAAGTAGGGCTAGGTACTTTCCAGAGGGAGGGCCGCCAAAACAAATATGAGGTTACTGGTATTACTTAGGAACAACCGACCGCTAACTGACACTTAACAGCCCTATGTATTGAAGGGAGTTTACATAAATGACTTCAGCTTCCAGTGTTGTACCTGAGGTTCATCCGGAAGGTGGACCAGGGCAGGATTCGCACCCTGTGCCCCATCATGGACATTTTATGTAGCGTGGGCTGTCTGTTGAAAATGATGATGTCTCCATCGCACATGTGCCTCTCCACCTATGAAGGGGATGGGGGGGGATATTCCGTTAATCGGGAATACTTCAGATGTGATGCGTTTTCACTACGGACTGGAATTTTTCCTGTGATCTCACCTTGTAGCCAATCTGTAGATGAAGATCACTGGGCTTAGGGTGGAACCGCAAGTCAATCCTGTCCCCGTTGTCTCGGATGATGTACTTGGCGCCCGGGTACTGACTGTTTCCTCTCCGTACCAGCTCCTGTAACCTGGCGACATTAGAGGGAAGCGTAATGTGTTAGCATACCAATAAAACACATGTAGGGATCAGCCGCTACACAATAACAAAAGGTCTATACATAGTCAGGCATTTGAAAAGACATGGCGTGTCATACCTGTCAATGTTAAAGGGTGTGACGATTTCCGGGAAGGTCATGTTGGCGGCGATGGACCGAGGAACGCCCACTTGGTCGATCTGCAGGTTGGGGTCTGGGGTGATGACGGTTCGGGCGGAGAAGTCCACACGCTTTCCCATCAGGTTACCGCGGACGCGCCCCTCCTTCCCCTTTAGCCGCTGCTTCAGGGACTTGAGCGGGCGCCCAGACTTTTGCATCGCCTGGAAAGGAGAAGAAGAAAATGAGTACACAGAACGGTATGAATTAGGAATATTATTACATTTCGATTTTCATGTTCAAACAAAGAACACATCCGTACCCTGGGCAGTCCCGGCAGCTCGTTGTCGATCATGGTGGCGACGTGGAACTGGAGCAGCTTGACGTCCTCCGCGATCACGTGGGCCGCCGCGCCGCTCTGCTCATTCCTCCTCAGCTGGTTGTTGATCTTGACGATGTCGGCCAGCTTGTGCGTCAGATCGTCCTGGGAGACACACCGTGTGGCGCATGAGTTTCAGCCAGACACCAAGCGTAGTCAAACAACTTCCCCTACTCAAGAGAAGTAAAGTGTCCCCCCGTCGAATGTAAACGATGCCGTTTCACCCTCTAGAAGCCCAGCTGGGTGTACCTGGTTGCGAGCGGAGCCCTGCATGACCACGGCCGGTCGGACGGCCAGCGGGGGCACGGGCAGCACGGTCACAATCATCCACTCGGGCCGGGCGAATTTGGGGTCCATGCCAAGGATGACGTCCTCCTCGTCCGAGATGCGCTTGAAGATCTCGTGCACGCGCTCAGGGTTCAGCAGGATCTTCTTCTCCTGGGAATCCTCGTTGACGTGCTTCCACTCTGCGTACAGCTCCAGGCCGGAGCGTCGGATGCGCGGCTGGTAGCGCCCGCAACCCCCGTGACCCTGGAGGAGGAGAGGGACGCAGAGAATTGTGAGGACACACAGAAAAGTGTTGCACAAGGAAAAAAGCCGCTGTGTGGATGGAGAGGTACGACTGTGTTGGTTGCATTGGCGGCAGATGAGAGACAGTGATGATGGTGACAACGTTACCTTCTCCTTGGTGATGTCCTCTGACTCCTGCTGTTCCACGCCAAACTTGTTGTCCATCTCTTCGCCGCCTTCACAGATATTTTTGCCCTTACAAAGCTCGTAGACGTGAGTCAGGCGCTTTCTGGGCTGTCCTTTCGATTTCACCAGGATGTCTTTGATCTTGGGATTGTTCTGTGGTAATAAAAACAAAAACAAATGGAAGATTAAACAATTTTGAAGACGAAACCAACACAGAGGCTTCCATTGGACTGAGTTACGACTGAAATGAGTGTGGGCATACGAACCGAATCGACTAATAGTTTGGAGCAGAAGAAGCAGACGCATCTGAGAACCTTCATGATCTTCGTTACGAAGCCGACGTGGAAAACTGGCTTCGCCAGTTCTATGTGCCCAAAGTGGCCCGGGCATTCTGTCATGTTGCCTGGAAGACAAGTGGAAGTAGAATAAGTCAATGCGAATATAACTCCCCACCTTTTGTGCAACGAGTTTTGGAATGAGTTACGCTGGCCAAACTTTACCTGCACATGTCTGACACCTTCCAGATCTTTCTATGACCCCTTGTCTTGGGTCCATGAGGCCACCAAGTTTTGGACGACCTCCTTCAGTGGTTTCGGGGTACTTAATTCCCCCTTCAGTGACTGACATCCGTTTCTGAAGAGATAGCCATGATGTGAAAGATTGAATTGATTAGAAACAAGTTCGTAATATGGTCAATGCCTTCAGTTGAATCCCATGATCAATTTATCATAACCAACAATAAAGTTAAAAACATTCTAGAGAATGGTCATTGCCAAATGATTACTTTAATACACCAAAATAACGTATATCGAAAATTAAAACATCTATAGCAAGGACTTTCTTTGAATTAGCTTTTATTAGAATTTCATTGTATTTAAATCAGTCGAGGGTGATACAAACTTGTGAAAAAGTAACGGTAGAGGAATTAGCTTTGTAGCGCACATTAATCGCCTGGTGACATTTATGTGCAAGTATACGTGTAAAACGGTCAATAATATAGGGGGTTTAATTCATGAGATGGCCTGATTTAGTAACGGTATGCTGAAAGTTTGACCAACTTCCTGCAATATGCCCTTGCTAGTTAGCGCAAGCCTCACTAGCTCAACATAGCTAGCTATGCTAGGCTAACAGCAAACGCTTCCTTGTTAATAGAACCATGTCTTTAATACGAAATCATAACCGCAAGGCTAGTGAAGAAATCGTAATATTAATGTGTGAACGATCAGAGAATAAATGAATACCCAGTCCCCAAAAGAAAACCTACAAGTTCATCTGGGCTGATGATGCCGAATTGCACTCTCTTGATGAGGCGCAATGGGCATGCGCTGTCGCCGGAGGGCGGTCCGTGCATCCTGTCTATTCAAAGAGACGCGTCCTCCCTCGGCACGCCGCTTTGTGAGAAGGAACAGCTTTAAATTGTAACCAGGAGTAAGTCCAGGCCGCCAGCGGTGACCGGAACGTCTCCGAAGGCGATATCCCAACTTCTGTCTGCCCTAAGAACCTATTATAAACGTTTTATTCCCAACTATTCTATCTACCGGCTATCCCCTTCCCTTCTTATGTTCTACTCTGTGGAGCGCTCTCCGCGCTTCTGAGGGCTAGTGTGCCCAACGATCGGTTTTATAGACTGAAAATCTGCTACGGGTTTACAGACTCCAAAGTGTAGGGACTCGCTCATTCAGAGGTGGGGCTTGGATCCATATCGTAAAGATCTCATTGGCTATTGCCCACGACATCATGAATAATACATTATATTACACGTATAGCCAATCGTAAAGCACGTTTGTTCAGCGTACGAATGGTATCTGCTTAGACGTCATCAGCCAAAGCTTAAAGCCATCTTATTGGATATAAATTAACAGAGGCGGTTCCACTATGGTGTCCTGGATTGTAGAATTTGAATATTTTATTTTGTTCCCAACGATTGGTGCTTTTCTTTAATAATATGCAAGAAAATGACACCGCCGACCAATAGCAATCGAGTTGTAAGGAAACGTCAATAATTTGGACAAACCCCGCCTCATTTCCGATGTTTGCCGAAATTTACCGATATGAATTTCTTCCCTCTGAGCAAAATAAAAAAAATCTGTGTTCTACCGTTGGTCTCGCTCTGAACCAGCTTCGACTCCAAGAAAAGAAGCTCGTGGTTAAGGCCTACAAAAAATAGGAACAAACCACAAGAACAAAAGCTATATTCTTTGGTATTTTCGACCCAAAATTGGACTATCGGTATTATTTTGGTTGCTGTAACGGATGGCCATCGAAAGTTCAGTTTTTATTCTCGGTGTTTTGCAATTTACGGGACAAAGTTGTAAGCCTCGGACTCGCCTGTGACTCCGTGCCGATCGGTGGACTACGATTCCAGTAGAGCTACCGGGAAAATTCGGAGAAAGCCTGCGGTGTTATAATTACCTAAATTCTGAAACTATACGTACCTTTTGTTAAACTGTACGGTACAGTGGTATGTACTCTTTATGGCGGGTATTGTAATTACATGTTTAGGTGTTTATTTCCCCATTTAAAGCCAATTTTAAAAAGTAGGCCTCGTTTTCCAATGCCTGTTAACAGGGACCCTGGCTTTGGCGGTAAGAAGTTGTAACATAGGTTTTAATCTGTCTTTTAGAGACTCTTCGGAATAACCCTAGACCATTAGTTTGTCATTTAATGCTGTCAATGTCCACTCAAACAGTAGTAGGATAATGTGTTTATACCCGGCCAGTGTTTGTTGCCGCTGCTGATTGTGAAGCTAGCAGCAAACTAGCGAGCTGCTAGCTAACTAATGTCCGTAATTTAATCGCCTTTTCGATGTTGGTCCCTCGACCTGAGACACAAAACGCAAGCGTTATGGTAACCGGGTGTGGGTGACCAGTTTATTCGTTTTAATGTCTTTTTGGCGGTAGTTAGATACGACATTTAGACTCTACTCGCGTTCAATTCCCCTTTCTTGAACATCTTATGCTCGATTATATATTTTCATTTCAAGGTGAACCTTGGGAGACGGGGTTTTGGTAACGATAAGTGAGTGTTGGACCCTGCATATATGATATTCCCGGGCATATTCGGTCGTTATGATCGCCTTTGTCGCCAGACTGATCGCCTGGTTTCGGTGAGCTCTGCTCCGTCCCTTCAACATGGCGGCGGCGGGGTTGACGATGTTGTGAAAAAAGAAAGATGGAGGCCCGGTGTCTTCTTGTTGCCAGGCCTGACCACCGAACTGTGGGCTTCGTTTCAAACAATTCGGCCTATTTCCCTATCGTCATGAATCGTGTGTTAAACCTGCAGCCCATCGTATCCGATTTATGGTGGACTTGGAGGTGTGTGACTTGGAGATGGTCTTTTTCTTCAGTTCGGAGTGTGTGAAGACAACGTGGGAAACGAGGACCAGTGCATCTGATGCTATGGGTTGTGATTTGTGTAGCTTATTGACGAGACTTGTTTCTTTCAGTTAGACCTTATTAATGGAGCAGGTGGGATCTATGGCATTGTGTACATCATATACCATGGAGTAATCCTACAGTATGGACGTGGTACACTCACTTATTGGTAGTTGTTTTGTCAAGACCTTGTCCGGGCCCCACCAAATACCACAGTTCTTTGTAACATTGGACGGGGAATGAGTTATCGTCTCTCTTTTAGGCTGTCCTATGTATGAATTTTAAGACCGTACCATACTGTACATTGATTTGACTTTTACAGAATACTGTTTCTACAGTGGTCCAATTACCCCAGTGTTGACGCCTATCCTTTTTCCTCGTACGTTGTTTAGATAATGTCTATTTGCCCCAGCAATCGTACTCGTCCAAAAATCAGTAAATACACATGTATGCCAATATACGTTGTCTCTAAATAAACACTTTAAACCAACCTCATTGACATGTGTGTTATGTGTGACTAGGGTCGGGTTATGGCACTGCCATGATTTGTATAAGCCTTGAAAGATGGAAGTGTTGCATCGTGGCTGTGGTGTTGCCTATAAAGGCATAAACGCGCTCATGTCTTTATCTCGGTGAGCTACCGAAACTGGAAGACATTTTCAAGAACTAAAGCAGCATTACGTGCTTCAACACACTTCGAATTGTAATTAATTCCCATTTTACATCAAAGTGTAAATCCAAACGTTGCACTGTAAAACAATATAACCTTTTATTTTAAAATTTAGTTTTACCTCACTTCTTCAGCGTACCAAGAAGGCTAACGCCAAAGCTATACAAAGGAGTCTTTATTGTGTTTTTGGCTCCCCCCTCTGGTTCATATGATTTAGCTGCAGAGAAGTTGCTTTGCACAACCGGTTGGAATGGCCAATTCGGATGTCGAAAGTGGACATCTGCGCCCTCTATTGTCACAAATATGTTGGTGCCAAAAAATAATAGGCTTCATAGATCTCGTTGCAGTTCTGGAAAACTATTAGTTATCCTCCCATAGAGTACTATAGCGTGCCTTCATTACGGAAATGTAGCAGGGCGAACTCAGGTGTATCACATGACGTTAATGGGCACTGGCACGACAACAGACCCATGATTAATTTAATGAGCTACACCTGGGTTCAGCCCTGCTATTACACCACTAATAAAGCTTAATACTCCATGCTTTTTTTAAGAACTAGTGAATGAATTACCATTGGTTTATGTCACCTTTCATGCCTATGCTTGTATATTATTTGTTGCAAAACTTCCAAAGATGTTTTTAATGCATCGACAAAGACAACAGAGTTTTTATATCCAGTGTTTTTGCAAGACAATACTGTTACTTGACATCCGAGTCAACAAACATAAACATAAACAACTAACGTCCGGTACTAAAAATTACCTCATGAAATATGCGTAGTGTATGCTGGTGTCTGTGTATGTTTTATGCCTTCTCACAATTTATGTTTCCTTTTACTAAATGTTTAAGTACTGTTAGTATGGTTGGTGATTACAAAAATACATTTTCATACAACATGATACCATTTGGTTCACTGTTCAATATAGGTATGTCACATTTTATTACATTTAGTTATATACACTTAGTGCTTTTATGAAACAAAACGGTAATAATTGCAATCAATTATAGTGCAATTAATGGTGATAAAATCTATGGCTGGGATAGACTTGTCTGAATTTTCTATACAAAATATTCCTGAATATATACTGACCTTTTCTCGACCTACATTTGCATTTCAATCAACATTATGTCATTTAGCAGACACTTCTATCCAAAGCAATTTAAACACTAAGCTGAGAATAATGGCGGCAAAGTTGGAGTAGCAACAAAAAAGATACTCGCGACCTAGTAAAAAAAAAAAAACCGAAAGCAAAAGTTTCATCATGTTCTATACGCTGGGAAAGTTGCATTTTTAAGTTTATAGAAAATTAAACTTCTGTTCACAAACGACATCCAGAGCTATAATCCTGACTATGCAGTGCATCTTAAGGATATATTGCAATAGCCTTTATTTTATGAACCTAAACCGCCTCATAGAAATAATGAAGGCCATTCGAGTTTTCTGGTGATGACATCCCATTTCAACAGGAAATTACACGTTAGTGCATCTCAAAGGTGGTTGAAAATTTTGAACTGGGATGACCTCGTGCCTACTGAACCATAGGCCCTGTTGGTTTTTCAGTCACTCGTCGTGGCCACTCTAAATTATGTCAATTGAGTTCCTTGGAGTGAGTCAGGCTACACTTTACAGCTACGGGTCAGTAGTGACCACTGTTCAGTAGGACTACACTTAACATTTGATTTGAGAGTTAGTAGCAGTGACCACTGTTTAGTAGGACTACCCTGCCTTAACAGTTAAGGGTCAATTGTGACCACTGTTTAGTAGGGCTACACTTAACAGCTAAGGGTTAGTAGTGAACACAGTTGAGTAGGGCTACACCTAACAGTTACGGGTCATTAGTGACCACTGTTTAAAGTTATAAAGCGCTTTCTAGGGGTTTGGTTCGCAGTGAGACCAAATTACTTACACGACTGCTCAGGCATATTTATATTATTTTGCTTTTTGGGGGTTTAGCCTTATTTTTTTTTCACATCATTTCCTTGCAATTTTGCGAAGCATTTATGTGTCTCCCCTCCCTGTATCAGACGGAGGAGTTCGGTTCCTGGAAGCAGGATTTTTGGAGTTCTCATATCCAGGGGGAGCTACAGTCAGGAGATGTCAGTGTTTCCCTGGCAGTGAACATGTTTTTCCCCAGCCAATGGGGTCTTGGTGGGGGGGGGGGCGCAGCAAAGGAGGAGGCGGTGCTGTAACACGACGATCAAACGCGAGCAGGAGGGAGAGCGAGACAGGCACATGCATAACAGGATAGGAGGAGCAAACATGCCTTTATTTATATTTCCCATGTGACTGAGGATCGAAACCTACAAGATACCCTACCAGTATAGACACAGCTGAGTTATTAGGCCTGCCTGCACAGAGATGGCCGTCTTTATTGGTGCACATTCACAGCAGTTGGATTGGTACTGATAGGAAACATATGCAGGACTTTCATCTGCACACAAACGTGCTGAATGATTCCAAATTCACCCGAAGCGAGGATTTCACCAGTTTTTGCTTTGCTCATGTTGATATATTTTTTGGGATGTAACTTTCCAACCACAACTTTCTTATATACATTTTTTTTATTCAATCATGCAATAATATCTGTGACATTATTAACTAGTTGCATGCGCTTTTGGCCATGAATTGAAACTTTTAATAATGAAATTCAATGATCTCTCAACAACGACCAATATATATACATTTTTGAATATACATCCTGTTGTTTACATTTTGTCCCAAAGTGAGCGACATGTTGAGAGAGAGACAGTAGAGAGACAGAGAGAGAGACGGAGGCATAGTTCTGCAGGAACCATTTGAACAAGCCAGCCCATTTCCATCCACACAGCGAGAATGTCCTGTTCTTTTGCTTGTTTGTTTTAGATGATGTCAGTC